>APFE031584921.1:99922-110844 GCA_000404065.3 Pinus taeda | reverse complement strand
TCATTTCCCTCTCCTAGGGTTTTGAAGGCAATTTCTCTTGGACTGTCAAATCATCGGCAAAACTTGTTTCCTGATGTTCATACACCTTCCCCTATCCTTAAAGTACCTTACCAAATGCTTCCCATCACTTAGATTCCCCAAATTTCCTCATTTTCGCACAAACCCTAGTTTCTAGCTACAACCTAGCAATTTTCTAGGTTGGGCCTGTGTTTTGCTCTTTTGGACCCCTTCCCCTCACTCAATCTCTGAGATTCCACTTTGCCCTGCTTCCTAACATCCCTCCCTACTTCCAAAAATTTCCCCAAGAATTTAGAAGCCCCTTATCCCCTTCATTTCACTTCATTTCGACAAAATCCCTTGTTCCACACATCAGGATAAGTTTCACTCAAATGATGTTTCAGAGCAATCAAAGATGAATTTTGCAAAATTGAGAGAGGTTTTTGTCCACAACATGCCAAGGAAGAAAAACTTCCTTCACTTTTTACACAGGTGTCATGGTTTTAGAGAAATGTCAAAATTACAATTGCCAGATCCAAGGAGGTTGGCCAAGGCACTAAAACGACGGAAAAGGCCCGATCCACTCCAAATTTCGGCCAAAGCCTCTTTGAATGAGAATTGTACTTTATTGGGGACTCCCAGCCCAAATTTCAAGAAATTTGGAGAAAATTTTGTCAATTGTGAATTTTTGTGCCACACACAGGTTTTTGCCCTCAACGAGTCGCGCACCGTGCGCGACCCTTTCGATGGGAAGGTCCATTTCAGGAAAAGTTTGCATTTTTGGATTTTTCAGGACAAAATACACTGGCTCAGCAAGTACCAAGAAATTTCACCAAGTTTTGAGCCTCCAGAAGGTAAAAAAAAGCAAAAAAATGACTTTCTGCCACCTTTTTGACACATAGGAAGAAACCTTGGGAGATTGCCATTATGGAGGGGCAAATGGACACCCAATTCAGAAATTCCACTTGGGTTGGAAAGTAGACATCCAGAAATTTCCAACAAGTCCACTTTTGCCTCATTTGGACACCTGGAAGTGCCTCAAAAACTGCTCCAAATTGCGCGACCCGTTGGGCAATTTTCACAGAAATGCACCTACAGCTCAGCAAAACGCAGTTTTGAATAGGTTTGACTTTTTGGAGTGGATATTGATTCTCCTTGATTTAAATGATGGAATTTTATGATACTTTGACACCTATTTATCTCTTTTAGAAGATTCATTCATGAGATAGGCAAAAATTAAATGAATGAATTGGTTTCCTAGCTTATAGAGGCAAGTTGTTTTGACTGCCTAGATTTTAGTGCTCAGTTTGGAATTGGTTGAAACAGCTCCTAGGATAGTGAGCTAGACCCCTAGAGGCAAGGAAAGATGTTATCTTTCCTATATTATGTACTTTCTTAGTCATTTTCATGGTTGGACTCTTGAGGGAGAAAGCTTCTATTGTATTACTCATTGTATCTCTGCAATTTTTGGCTAAGGAAGACCAGGGTTTTGTAGTCCTTTTTGGGATTCCTGTGGTTACATGTATTGATGGTGTGTTTCTCTTTGTACTTGTAACTGTGTTATGTGAATCATCTTCTTACTTTTTCTTCTGCAAATTAGGCAAATGAAGTGTTAAGGTAGAATTCATGGTTGCTGTGCTCTGCCTTTAAGTTTGCTTAATATCAATGTTTTCAGCTGTTTAAGGAGAATTCAAGGTGATTGCTTGCTCTCCTTAGCTCCTCACCAGTCATTCTCATCCATCCATTCAAAGGCATCAATACAGTCTCCTACCTCGCCCTAAAGAACCCCCTGCGAAAACTGTGTCCAATCCCCGCACCCAAAATTGCCTTTCCCCAATTTTCCACCAAAACCCTAAAAATCCCAAATCAAACCTTTTTATCAGTTTACTAGCCTAAAATCAGTGTTCTTTATTGGTTATCTCAGCCCATTGAAGACCTTTTGCCGAGATAGACTGAAGAGCCCTCTCCTGCCCCGTAGGGCTAGCTACGAGGCTAAGTGGTTTGATGTTGCCTTGGAGTTTACCTTTTTCAGCCTGAGGTGAAATTTCAAGCACTAACATTACCAACAACTGAAAGAAGAACGAAGTGCCAGAAGAAGGAAGACAGAGTGTCAGAAGAACTTTCCGGGAACAAAGTTTCCAGAAACAAGGTGCAGAAAGGGGGGAGGACCTGACTTGTTCTTGGAGGATATTCTTGTTAGGGTTCTAGGGTTCGGCATTGATCAATAGAAGCTTCAATAATATAAATTCACTAAAGGGTTTTCCTCTCAAGAGGAGAGAGATGTTGGCTCTGGAAGAGAGCCAACATATTGTGTTCTTACTTTCATATTTTGGTAGCAGTTTGATGAAGTACACACATATGCACTAAAAAGAAGAAGAAGAAGAAGAAGAAGCTAATAAGGAAAAGTAAAAATACTCCAGAAATTGTTATCAAGTAACATGGAATCATACTACACTTATTTTCCCTCAGATTCTTCAACACTTTTCATCAAAAAGATGGAGCAATTAAACTGTGTATATATTATGAGCAGTTGAATAAGTTGATAGTTAAGAACAATTTGTTAGGTAAAATTGACTTGTGGTTTGAATCAAGGTGGACCTAGTTAAATAGTAGTGGTTTGGGGCACATGGTATAGTGTACCCATGGTATTATGGTCCATGGTATTGCATGTAATGGAGCCTATAAATGGCTGAGAATAATTCATTGTAATGTAGGCCTAGAGGTGAGTGGTCAAGGCTCACTTGGACGGATTGGCTAGGGTTTTGGCCAATGCTAATGAGATCTCATTGGGTTGGGTTTTCCTTGGATTTGGGGTTTTCCTGGATAAATATTATGTGTATAATATTTATGTGTATTGTTGCTGGTTATTTTGTTATTCCTCTTTGTAAATATTGGTAAATATCAGTGATAATTTATCTCTCTATCGTATATTTCCTAACAATTGGTATCAGAGCTAAGTTGGCTTCAAAAGGTTTTTGGTTGCCAAGGGTTTGTATTGACCTGGTAGAGAGAGAGATAATTGTTTTTCTTGTAGATCTCAATCAAAAGCCATAGATTGTGAAGCAAAGTTGCACACTAATGGGTCATGAGAGATTCAGTGGATGGGGAGAATATGTGCACGTGGATTAATTAATTGATGAACCTGTACCTAAAAAGAATGCCTAGATAACTAGCGGTTATAGTGGCTGGTGACCCATGTAATTCGGTATATGGTTTATTTTTATATGGACATTAATGTCATATGTACAAAGACAACAACAAGGGTAAACAAAAAAAAATTACTATAATGGAGTGAAATTTTTAATTTGCATGTAAATGGGCATACTACTATAAGACCTGGTAAGGCATGCGTACCCCTAGGTAATTACCGGTAAAGTCTGGGTTAGGCCTAGGTAATAGGGGGATGTCGGGTTAACAAATCCAAGTAAAAAATTTGAAGTGGGTAATGGCTAGAGTGAGAGGGATTGTATCACTTAGTAGGTTTTGGCTGGATTTAGTCAATGTGCTCGAAGTCAAGTTTAAGGGGGGAATTGTTAGGTAAAATTGACTCAGGGCTTGAGTCAAGGTTGACCTGGTTAAATAGTAGTAGTTTTGGGAACATGGTATAGTGTACCCATGGTATTATGGTCTACGGTATTGCATGTAATGGAGCCTATAAAAGGCTAAGAATACTTCATTGTAATGTAGGCCTGGAGGTGAGTGGTGAAGGCTCATTTGGCTGGATTGGACAGGGTTTTGGCCAATGCTAATGAGATCTCATTGGGCTAGGTTTTTCCCCAGATTTGGGGCTTCCTGGATAAATATTATGTGTATAACATTTATGTGTATTTTTGTTGGTTATTTTATTATTCCTCTCTGTAAATCTCGGTAAATATCAAAAATAATTTATCTCTCTGTCGTAAATTTCTTAACAAAAATATCCTTTGCCACACATTGATGACAATATTGATCAAGGGAAAGGGGCTACAATATTCTCTATGATAGATATTTAATATGAGTGTAACCAATTACAAATTAGAGATGAGGATATAGCAAAAATTGTATTTAGAACCCGATATGGGCACTATGAATTTGCAATGCTACCTTTCGGGCTCACAAATGCACCAATAATTTTTATGTGCCTAATGAATAGCCTATTCAACATATTTCTAAATAATTTTTTGTTAATATTCATTGATGATATATTGGTTTATTCTAAAATACTAGAAGAATATTACAAAAACTTAAATAAAGTGTTACGGACACTATGGGAGAATCAACTTTATGAAAAATTTAAAAAATGTGAATTCTTCCAAAGTAAAATACAGTATTTGGGGCACATGATTTCAATGGAAGGGTTGACTATGGACCCAAATAAATTGAAGGTGATCCTTTTTATAGACATATTTGGGCACTACAACCCCAATCACATATGTCCATAAACCAAGGGCTTCTAAGTCCCTAAAAGTGTTGTTTCATACCCTAAAGGAGCATGGTCAACTGATTACATCATCTCCCAGAAGTTCTCCATGAAAAACTGCTCAGAACTGGTCAAAACTGGACCACACAGACTGCTCAGTGCTAAGGGTGCGATGCATCTCACTTGCCACATGCAAAAAGTGTGATGCATACTGAAAATCCCTTCTTTGGGGTGTGATGAGCGAGAGCAAATGAATGGAAGAAGCAATTGGCTAGGTGGAAACCCAGAGCATATTCTAGAAATTGCCCATTTGGCACTTGCCTCTCTGAATTCGCCCAGGGATGAGTAAGAGATCATGAATCTCCAAGTGGAACCAAGAACTATTAGAGAGAGGACACTAATCAAAATCCCAGAAGCTGACTCACCCATCTGCAAACATATATATATGGATCCCTCATCCCAGAGATCCAAAGGCTGGAATCTTGTATTTTGTAAGGAAGTGTTGTTGGTTTCTTTGTGGAACATCATAGTGTTGGGTGATCTAAGCATTTCATGAGGTGAAGAAGGCTTTCATGTTGGGAGGATGATGCTAGGTCAGATCAATGGGTTGTAATCCTCTCTTCTACTCTTTCTACCAATAAAGCTATTTGAGTTTTCCTCCACATTCTTGTATGTTTGAGTTATATATGCATTTGTGTGGTCAATATATATCTGGTCCTATATTGTTTATGATTGTAGATCTTTGTGCTTTGATGGTATTATGTTGCTTTGACTTTACAGGTGCTCTTTGAAACAAGGAAAGCAAGGGAGGAGCGGCAAAGATCCGTCAAAGGGGAGAGGAAACAAGCAAGGAGCCAAGTGAAAGACTAAGATTGGTACTCTCTGCTTCTCTCTCATCTACTTCTCATAAAGGAAAATGCAAGTAACTTTAGTTTGTTTGTTTCTAAGATAGCTACCCGTCTTAGTGGGACTAGCAGCTCTGAATGGGCACTAGATTTCTCGATAACAAAATGGCGACTCCACTGGGGAGCGAAGAGCTTGTTTGCTTGTTTATATTTGTTTTCTTTATAAACTACAGATGGAGCCTAAAGTCAAGCCAACTAGCCTTCGAATTGCTTTTGCTATGCAACTGCAAAGTAGATCAATGCTTCTTCAGTCCATCTCCAGGTTTCGTTTATAAACTAAACAATTGATTTGCAAACATCCTAATTCCCCTGGTGGTGGCTCAAGTAACCTCATTAGAGCGGCCCCTATGATTTTCATTTACTAACTATCATTAGCTCAGCCTAAATCCCTGAAATAAGCTACAAACTATGACCAAAAACCAAGTTAAAGTCTTGTCCCTGGACCATCGCACTGCCTCCTTTAGACAATCTGGATGCATCGCACCTCCCGTGTGCAGTAGGTGAGATGCATCCCCATTTCCCTGTGTTATAGGTGTGATGATTAGATAAGACTGCTTCTGCCTCCAGATTTTGGTTTTTCTTCATTCTCTTCAACTTTATTCAGGAGTTTTGTTATTTTTGATCAGTATACCACTGTTGAAACCCCCTTCCTTTGCATTTTTCAGCCTCCATTGTACAAAGAATTGTGAATGTTTTTATGTATTTTTCACCATTTACAGTTCTCCTTTATAGACAATAGCTTAATCGAACTGTCGTCTTTTGATTTGAAAGTGTCACAAGTGTCGTTTTCCGTCAAAGAAAATAATCCTACTCTTCTTGATGATCGATTACACTATTACTCTTGTATTTGATTTTAATTAATAGTATTTCAAGTGTCGAAAGTAGTTTTCAATTGAAAATCACAAAGTCTCTTTTTTGTCTTCCTTTCGTCTTTTGAAGAGCAAATTGTTAGTACTATCACTCTGAAAGAAAAGATAATTCAAATTTGTACTTAGCATTCTTTTTGTCATTCACACATTAAGAAAGCGGAAAACAAATACATGCATGTGCATTTGCATTTAGACTGCTTGTTGATTTTGATTTACGATAGTGCACCTAGTGTGTGCTCTCTGCTCTATGTTGAAAGAATCTCTCTTCTCTTTCTCTAGTAGCTAGGATTTTCATTGCGAAAATAAGAGTAAACGTCTGTTTATCATCTTAGATTGCATTTTTAGGAATTGTATATCTACATCACGCGGTGAACCTTAAAGGAAAACTTCTTAAGAAAGATCAACTGTAAAATAAATTCAATGAACATAAAAACGCTTTGGAACCTAATGCACAACATTTAGAAGTCTAGGCAGACGTATTCCGGCATCGTAAAGCCTAGTAACTATCACTTTCATCGTAGGTTGGGTGATTCCTCCTCTTTGAGACGAAAAGTGCCAGTACGGACTTGTGCTCCCACATACCGTCGAGTATATATTGGGGGACCACAATAGGTTATATCCTTTATCCTGAGGAAGCTGTGTCTGCCACCCTATCGATCGCAATGCACTGAACATAGCATTCGAGAAGATTGATTGTCGTACCTTAAAAAGTATTTTGCAGTTTTGCGATTGGTTTGGTAATCCCTCTATTTAGGTTTCCAGAGTAGTCTCTTTCGTTCCTTTTCAGACTCCTTAAAAGAAAAGTTCCATCTAAGCACTTTTCACTTTAGGCTCATTAAAAATCAAAGGTGACTAGAGTCATCTTTAGCTTTTTCTCGACTCTTAAAAATTTAAAAAGCAAGTTGTGTCAAAGCGTCATAAAAGTTATTTTAATCGGAATAACGTCACTGTTCCCTTGTTGATCTTAGGTTGAGAAAATGGAGTCCACCAACCAAGGATTTCCACTTGGGGGGAATCCTAGCCCTTTCTCCTCTTGGGGAGATGTTGGTGCACCTCACATGGCCACATTGTCCCTTCCAAGACTAACAATTGGCCTGCCAGTATGGCTCTTCTCAACTTCTGTCGTTCAAAGCACCGTGATTCCTGAGCAATCAAATAAAAAACCAGATGATACTAAAGTTACCCCCCAACCTTCTACTTCATTCATTTCTCCCTCTCCTCCTTCCTCTTCGCTTGATAAAGTTGGTAAAACTAAAAACCAAGTAGCTAAGAAGAAGAAGAAGAAGGAGCCAACGGCCAAAAGGGGCAACCATACATCATCTAGCGAAAATCCACACATTGCACCGTCTAGGCCTAAATATCCTTGTGTCATTTGCAAAGGGGACCACTATCCTTGAGATTTTCCTTGCATCCCATGAATCTTAAGGGACTGGTATCCCCGCTTTCACAATCCGGTGTCCTCAACCTCTGACGATCATGTTGAAAGTACGCCATCAACTAGTGAAAACGAAGTCACTGGACAGAGAGGAAGATCTAAAATTCCTTGTAGACTGTGTGAGGACGATCATGCCATCCACTGTTTTCCCTTCCTAGACAAAGCTAAAAGAGTCTTGGATAACCGTCCTGCTTCACCGCTACAACTTCCTCCTGGATACAAGAAACTCTTGCCGAGTCCATCGCTTGTTGAAAATCTGACTGACACCCCTTTGAGGTTGGTCAAAGCATCTATCATTGAATATAAACCCTCTGAGTCCACATCGGAACAATGTCAACAAGTCGAGACGGCAGTCAACCCAGTTTTGTCTTCAGCAGGTCCATCCTCAGATGATACAGTCACCAAGGAGAATGAGAACGACACCGTTCAAATTCTCTTCGTAAACACATACTCCGATGAACATGGGGGAAACCTACCCATTCCTTTACTGCAGGAAGGAATTTTGTTAGAGTCGTATCCGGCCGTTTATTCGGTCCCACCTCCAAGCAACCTAGTTGTTTCCTTCGACTGGAATCTACTAGGCAGACCTCGTCTACTGTCTAATGTACCATTCTAAATCATTGTACAAGCTTACAGAATGGTCATGGTCGGTACCATCATAGATGAAGGGGCTTTTGTGAGTATCCTTTCCTCAACTGCTTGGAAAGCGCTTGGTTCACCATCAATTCTGGCTGAGATGCGAAATCTGATAGGCTTCGACAAAGGAACTAGTCGACTGTTAGGGATCCTTCCAATTTTACCTATAACTTAGAAAAGGAAAACCGTCTACCTGAACATAATGGTGGTCCAAGGACCTTTAGATTACAATCTACTCCTTTGGCGTGACTACATTTATAGCATGGGAGCCATTGTCTCCTCGCTCTTTCGAGTGATGTGTTTTTTGCATGAAGGCAGAGTGGTCCAGCTCATAGACCAACTTTCATTTCTCGGCTCACACATAGCTAATAGTCAAATGCCATCCCTAACTGGTCTCTTTATGCAAGGAATGTCTCATCAATCTCCAGTCCATCCACCTGATGAACGCGAGTAATTCGGTGATTATGACTGAAACCCAGGGGGCATGAACCCTGGTCTGCTTCGGTAGGAAAACCCTAGATATAAGGTAGGTTTCTGCGTAGGAATATGACTTTGTCTGCAAATTGAAGGGTAACCTGGAAACTCTACTTCCTTATACCTGGGGGCATGCAAACCTTTTTGCATGAAAGTGAAAAGCAACCATTTATTTTCCTAGTTTGTATGTTATTAACCCTTTAAACTCATAGGATTGGTCATTCCTAGCTTACATAATGAAAGGATCTAGAGCAAAGTTTCGAATGGTGCAAGCTCTCTAAAAATTGAACCTATCGATAAGACATCCTTATTATACGATTGGCACAAACAGTTTTACGCAAAGTTAAAGCTCGTTAAAAATTAAACCTAGCAATGAGCAAATGTTCCACTAGAGTTTAAGCTCATTAAAAAATGAACCCACCTCCAGTAAATAACCATTGTGAACGCATTGTCATCAGCTTTTGAGCCTTGGTCGTGTTCTTACCATCACCTCCACTCTGTTTTAGCCGATCATATGCCTCCATTTGATTGTTTACCCCTTTTGAGGAACAACTGTGACAATTGATTTTGTTAGCCATCTTCTTCACACTGCCATGGTTAGAAATTTCCAAACCTCACCTGGAACTAGCTACTACCCAAAAATATCACTCTTTCCTCAAAAAACGAGTCTCCTTTAAGCTCTTTTCATCTAACTCGTAGAATATGAAAAGATTGCCAAGCAATTGGCCTCTCCAACTCGTTAAAACAATTGGAAGTGCTTTCTCTCCTCTAGATTTTAATCTTTTTGGACCTAAGGGATCATTACACAAAAAGATCAAGCGCTTGTCTTGTTCGGCTCGTTAAAACTATCTAAAAGTCACCCCTTTCATATTGTTTTATACTTTTTTGGACTTAAGGGATTACATGACAAAAAAGGATTGCTGGATTTTTCTTTCCATCCCTTTTCAGACTCTCTAAAATTGAAAAAGGACCAAGTTATCTTTGTCGTTAAACTCGTTAAAACCAATAGCGACAAACTTGTCCATGCAGACAAGAATGAGTTTCGCTGTCGCTAGGCTCGTTAAAACAAAGCGACGGGTTTGCCCGAAGGGAAAATTATAGAACAAGCATATGTTATCCTCCTCAAGCTTGACAAAAATAAAGAGGTACTGGTCAACAATGACTTGGGAAAAATTGGGAAAAAACTTGAAGAAACTTTATTGGTAGCAAGTCGCTCTTGAACATGACACTTTCACTCCATCGCCATGATTGAGTCGGGCTGGGTTATTTCGTTCACCGGTCATATTACCATTGGTCCATCGTACCATCCATTTTTGGGGTTAACGCTACCAATCCATTTCAGTATCGCTGATATGTTTAAGAGAAGTCGCTCAGAGAATTCACCAACCCAGCTTGTGTCTCATTCGCTGCAATATCTTCATCCTTCATTCTTTCATGACTGCCACCCTGAACCCTGTATCATCAAATTGTTTTCACCTCCACAAAATTATTTGCTTTGTTTCGTGTCGTAGATGTGGGATTCATTAATGCCCTCCTACCATGGATCACTTCTTTTTGACATCAGCTCATTATCCAAGAAGTCAACCTAGGAACAACCCTTTCAATACTTTGAAGCTTGCATGCCTCAATGACAAGTTTCTCACTTCCGGCGATAGGTTTAAATCAATGGCCTTCGACCGAAAGATTTTGCATGGTGTTCGATGCCAAGTCCCATTTGCACACCACGTGAATTGTACTGTCGTACTTTGAGGGTCATCATCATTATCAGTGATTCCTCTCGTGCCTATTAACAACTTACATCATTGGCTGGTAATCAGGCGATGTCTTTCCATGTTCGACTCTAGAACATCTTTTCACATGCATCAAATTGTGCTTCGGGCGAAGATTGAACGAGTTTGAAGACCCTGAATCTAGTTTCATCCATCCGAGCTGCGATATATTTAGGAAAATAAAGACATCAAATTTACATCATTGCTGCACAAGTAATCATCCAAGCCAAAGGATGATGGCTCTACCAGAATCATCAGTCTGCCACACAGATGGTTGTCTGTCCTATGTACATGAAAATGAATTTATAAAGCTGAGCATGGGAATGCACCTCCAGTAGATCATGAAAATATTATGAAGATAATGTATTGTATTGTATCTTATTACAGGTCACCTTCCAGTTTGAAAAACCTCGGATCCTCATGATAAATCATTTCACC
>APFE031584921.1:73316-89860 GCA_000404065.3 Pinus taeda | reverse complement strand
ATATATATATCAACATAGATGAGGCAGTGAACATTTGGAGTAGCACTTGTTGTTTCATCTCACCTATTGTACAAATTCACTTTAGACCTACCTCACTCATCCCCCCAACTTTGCATTACTAGTACTCAATGACACTCACTAATTCTCTTCCTATACTTCTTGTCATTTTTTTCCATTCTAATTTCAGATCTCAGAGGCTGGTTTTTTACCCTAACATTCCAAGGAAACTAAGCATGCACTGATATAAAGATCCAAATCAAACAAGAGCTTGATATACTATAATGAGATGAATTCTTAAGCTTAGTGGAGAGTGTGGACATTAGCAGAGAGATACAAATACCACACCCCACCTCAAATTTAAGAAAAAATAATTGAGGAAAAGTGTGTCATAATTGTGGAGTGGGAATGTCTATTAAATATTTAGATTGTGAATTCCTTTGCAAAATGGATACTAGACATTGTGCATACTAGGGAAAGACTCAGATAGGATACGCACACTATTGATATACATTGGCATATGAAAATGTTTATTGGGAAAGTCCTTCTCAATAGAAATTAAGCACATAAGGAGATCTTGATGGTGTTAAATGAGTTACAACTAATGGGCCAAGGATTGGACCAACATATATGAAGGATTGAAGGAAACTTGGCCCTCCCTCCAGATTTAAGATGCCCATCAGGGAGTAGTAAAGAGCCCATCATTACCGAAGAATCAAAGTTTCCTAAAGTGGCTTGATGCATTCTACCTACTCTATTATTGTTTACTTTTATGTTCAATTTTTTAGTTATTTAGATATGCTAATTTTGGTAAGCCCCAAGCTTGGTTGATTTTTTTGTAGTGATTTTGTCATTCAGAAACAATATGAATTTTTTAATTCTTAAAAAGGTTTGGTTCTGCCATTGGTCTAGTTTCTCTAATGGAAGACTAGGGAAAACCCTACTTTATATATATTGCCTATAATGAAATGAGACTCTTTTGCAAACAAAAGATAACTCTTACATGCAAAATAGTAACTAGTTATACTCATTCAAAGTTGAAAATAGGACTAAAAGTCAACTAACAAGGGGAAGAGAGAGAAAAATAGAAGTTAATTGCTCCAAAGTAGGGAGGAAGTGAGTACTTACTCTAGGAAGGTCGATGCATGAGATAGTATGAATTAATGGAGTGGAACTATTCATTTCATCATCTAATTAAATTTTAGTCAATGCCACATTTCAATCTAAGTGCCCCCTGCTAAAAATATAAAATCATAAAAATAAAATGCTATCAGATAAAAGGAATATCTAGTAGTAAATGAAAACTAGTCATATGTTCCCTTAATAATGTATGGAAGAGGATCTAACGATGGCTAGAGTGTAGGTCCTAATGAGGCCCTAATGAATTATTGTGTGTAATGTAGCCCAAAATAAGCTACATGTAGATGAGTCACAACTCTTCTACTAATCTATCCAACTCTTTAAGAATTGATCTAATCCAGAAAGAAGATAAATAAAGTAAAAGCTCATAAACGATTCATAATTTTGTTAATTATTATTTCTTTAGAGACAAATATTAATCCACAAAAATAATAAAAGAGGGGTTTGAGTAATGTGTAGATACCTAATGATAGCATCAAAATATGTGTTTCACTTAGGTATTTTTCTATGTTCAACATAGATGAGGCAGTGAATATTTGGAGTAGCACGTGTTGTTTCATCTCACATATTTTATTGATGCCCTTTAGACCTACCCTCCTCATCCCCCCCGACTTCGCATTAATGGGACTCCATGTCACTAACTAATTCTCCTCCTAGACTTCTTGTCATTTGTTTCCATTCTAATTTCACATCTTGGAGATTGAATTTTTATGCTAACACTCGAAGCAACCCAAGCACGCCGTAACAAAGATCTAGATCATGCATGAGTTCCATATATACTACAATGAGATGAATTCTTAACCTTAGTAGAGAGTGCAGACCTTAGCGAAGAGATACAAACACCACACCCAACCTCAAAATCAAGAAGAAATAATTGAGACAAAGTATGGCATAATTGAGGAGTGGGAATGTCTATTAAACGTGTAGGTTGCGGATATCTTTGCAAAATAGATACTGGACATTGGCCATACAAGGGGAAGACTCAATTAAGATATGTACATTATTGATATATACTAGCATATAAAAATGTTTCTTGGGAAAGTATTTCTCAACATAAATTAACTATAAAATATAGACATAGTCATATGTGCCCCTAATAATGTATGGAAAAAAAATCTAATAGTAACTAGAGTATAAATCGTGATAAAACCCTAACAAATTATTGTAATGTACTCCAACATACTGATAAAACCCTAATGAATTTAAGAGATAAAGTTTTAGAGTGTTCTTAACCCTGATGATGGATCCCATTTGGAATTTGAAACGTTGGTATAAAAATGTTCATACTGTGGATTCTCCGGTCAATAATTCGAAAAACCCTAATGAATTATTGTAATGTACTCCCACATAAAGATGTCGTAAATGAGTCATAACTCATCTATCCAACTCTTTAAGAATATATCTAATTAAAAAAAATAGATCTAATTCACAAAGAAGATAAATAAAGTAAATCTCATAAACTAGTGTTAATTTTGTTAATTATTATTTATTTAGAGACAAATATTAATCCACAAAATAGTCATTAAGTGTACGACGGATAGTCGGCTCTTTAATGCTTCGTTTGGTATAAATGTCAGCCAAGCAACCATTGATTTAGTAGAAATAAGTGAAACGCGCAGGGGTATTTCTCAATATATTTTGGATATTATAGAAATAAGTGAAACGCGGGGGTACTTCTCAATATATTGCGGATATTATTTGCGGGATCCAGCGATGTTGGGAAAGAGAAAATACCCAATCCCATTGGGTGAGGCACAGAAAAGGAAAAGGCTCACGAAAATGGAGTTTCATGATGATAATGTATACGATGATGATGAATATGACAGCCGCGACGAAGAAGAAGAATCATCGGAATCAGAAGAAGTTTACAATATGCAGGTGAACATAGCGGCCAGCGATGGTAATGACGACGACAGCTGCATGAAGTACACCATTTTAAGTTTGAAGGACATTTCTGGGCGTCAGCACAACGCCATAGCAAGCGTTTGTAGTGTGCTTTCTGTCTCTGAAGTTGAGGCAGCCATTCTTTTGCGTCACTTCTATTGGGATATTAATAAAGTGTGCGAACAATGGTTGGCAAATGAGGAGAAAGTGAGGAATAGTGTTGGGTTATTGTTACATGAGCCCAACCTAAAAGAAAAAGGAAACTCAATCAGGTGTCCAATATGTTTTGATGATTACAAGATGGGAGACATGAAGGAACTCAAGTATTGCGGCCATCGCTTTTGCGAAGAGTGTTGGAGACTTTATATTCATACCTCAATAAGTAACGACGGTGTAGGATGCCTCAACTTACGATGTCCAAATATAAATCCACGATGTGGTGCTGTTGTGGGCGAAGATCTGGTTTTTTCTTTGGGGTTATCTGAGGAAGACGCTAGCAAGTATACAACATATCTTGTGAGGTCATATGTCGAACAAAACACATGGGTTAAATGGTGTCCAGCGCCGGGTTGTGAGTACGCTGTGCAGATTGACGTTGTTGCTGTTAATGCAAGTCGGGAGGTTGTGTGTAATTGCTCCTATAAATTTTGCTGGAACTGTTTAGAGGAATGTCATCGTCCAGTAGACTGTGACACTGTCAAGAAGTGGGTTTCTATGATTAATGAAGGCGAATCACAGAACTTGTATTGGATAATTAGTAACTCTAAGCCGTGTCCCAAGTGTAAACGATCAATCGAGAAGAATTCTGGGTGCATTCTTATGACATGTTTGCCGCCCTGTGGGTTTCAATTCTGTTGGACATGCCTTCGTGGTTGGAACGTGCATGACCGTGACAATTGGGTTGCGTGCAACCAATATCGTCCACCGGAAGAAGGAGAAGACAATTCGTCCATTGAATCCGTCTCCGAAGATGTGATGAAACAGACTGCTAAGATGTTGTCAGATAGATTTGTATTTTACCTTGAGAGATGGAAGACAAATGACATGTTTCAGGAAAAGGCATTCTCTGTTCTGCAGCGTGTGAGAGTGGTGGAGGTTAAAGAGATGATTGATAGTCGTGTGCTGAGTACGAGTCAATCTGGTATTACAGGTTTCAAATGTGTTATAGATGCATGGCTACAGATAATTGAATGCAGGCGTATGCTGAAATGGACATATGCGTACGGCTATTATCTTCCGTTGCAGCTTCATAACGACGCCGATCGGGTTGAACAAAAGCAAAATTTCTTCGAATTCCTTCGAGGGGAGGTTGAGAATAGTTTAGAAAGGCTTCATCAATGTGCTGAACATGAACTCCGACAGCAGATGGAGCGTGTCCGTAAAGCCGAAGCTGACATTGAGAGGAGCGATATCCAATCAACATTGAAAGATTTTGATAGCTTCTATAGAAACCTTGAAGGGTTAACAAAGGCCGCGGCTGGCCATTTTGAAAAGTTGATTCAGGCCTTTCAAGACGGACTATGAGACGTACAGAGTCGTTAGGTATGGTCTAATATCTAAATGTGGTTAGGTTAATCTGTGGGATCATCGTTGTATTATGGATTTCTTTTTTAATGGTTGTGCAATTTTATTTTATTTTTATTGTTTTTTGGATTTTTTTGTATTTCGTGATAGTATTTTCTTAAATTTTTCTTTCTTCATTAATGAAAAAGATTAGATTAATATCATAATACACAAATGATTTATTAAATCTTGAATCTAAATTTCAAATTTCAAATTGTATTTATAATATTTTTTAATTAAATCTAAAAGAAAAATTATTATAATTATTTTTGGGATATATTTAAACTTTTTATATGGCAAGAAAGAAAGAAATAAATTATTTTAAAGTCCATTAGGTTAAAGATACCTTATGGGACAGATTGCTTCTTCATGGCCCTTTTTATATTTTATTAATAAATATTTGAATTTAATTTATAATATTTTTTTAATTAAATCTAAAAGAAAAAATAGTATAATTACTTTTGAGATATATCTAAACTCTCTATAGCAAAAAAATGAATAAATTATGGTTAGAAACATTTAACTAAAGATGAATATGGTATACCATATTGATTGTGTTTGATTGTATTGACCATGGCGTACATGTTTGATCTTAGACCAAGGTTGACTATAGTTGTATTATGGTTAATTATGGTTGAATGTGTTTAAATATGGTCAAGTTATGGTTGATGAAGGTTGACCAGAGTTATTATAGTTGTTGATACTTGAACATGGTTCACTATACTTCAAGATGGTTAATCGTGATTGAATATGGTTAACCATTGGTGATGATGGATGAAGAAGGATAAGAATGCTTCACTATAGTTATCAAGGTTGATGACGAGTTAAAAGACTTCATCTACATTCAAATTATCTTCAAGATGTGGAAGAAGATTTGGATAAAGGTCAAAGAGGATATCTGTCTCATCATTACCTATTTGAGTTGTAACTCAATAAGATTTTCTAGGGATCTAGGGAGAGAATAATGGACCTCCATTAATGAGGTAGTTTCTTATGTTTTGTATAAATAGGAGAGCCTTCTCCTTTGAAAGGCATGTGTAAATTTGGGGAAATGCTCATGTTTTGAATATAGAATTTGGATTTGGCACCATGCTCATGAGTGATGTTCACCTTGATTTGGTTATGCTTGCATTTGGAGCCTCTCAACTTCTCATCTCTCATGCTTTTGGATTGGTCAC
This sequence comes from Pinus taeda, assembly GCA_000404065.3. Classification (NCBI taxonomy): domain Eukaryota; kingdom Viridiplantae; phylum Streptophyta; class Pinopsida; order Pinales; family Pinaceae; genus Pinus; species Pinus taeda. Next base: position 84,098 of record APFE031584921.1, on the reverse strand, counting down.
CTATAATGTGTGAGATTTATTGTTTTTCATAAATTAAGATTTATTGCTTTCATATCTTTTCCTGTGTGAGAGGTTAAGAGTGATTGTTTTTACTTTCATTTCTGAAAGAGGTGTGCTTTTCAATTCCTACAAGATTTAAAGATTAAGATTTCAATTCTGGGTCCTATACTATAATTGTACTATAATTTCTTTTGAGTTGATTGTTGAATTAGAATAGGTGAATTTGGTTTTTCATTATTTGGTTTCGTAGTTAGATTTTTCTAAATTGAAAGTTAATTTCTAGCATATACAGTGCATGCATGCCTTGCAAGTTTTACGAAATCCCTAGGTTGACAATTAAATGATAGGTAGTTGATTTGCCTCAACATTTTGGTGTCGTTGCGAAAGAAGTGTGCATATGAACTAGTGTTCAGTCTAGAGTTCACATTTTGAAGTTTATTCTTAGATGCATGATTAAAGCATGTAAATGCATAAATCATTTAGCTCCATATCATTTAAGAAAATAAATAAATAAATAATCCATATTAACCATTTATGGATGAAAGGATCTAGAATGCAGATCAAACATTCTTTGGAGCACAAAGACTATATTGAGGAATGGTATTGAAACGTGATTGTGCTACAACATTTATCAGTTCTTCAAGAGATATTTGCGGCAAATCTAAAGGTTAAAACGATTTTTCATGTTCTCATACACAATCACTTACATTTTGTAAATTTGAATATGAGAATTTTAGAAAGTCTAATCTGTAAATGGCTTCATTGGAAACATTCATATACTTAAAAAAATAAAAATAAAAATAAAAAATCTTTCAAGTAGAATAAACTAGGAAATAAAATCAAGCTTGATTGCATTTTTTTTAATGTTCTTGATTGCATTTTTTTAAGTTGTTAGACTTTAAAATCTTTAGAATTTTATTTATTTTCTTGCAATTGTTTTCCTTAACATCACAAACATTTTCCATAAAAAAAATTCATGTTTCGATTTTAAATAATTTTAAAATAAATCAAGCTACTTTTTTTTTATATATGTTTTTAATAAGGAAAATGTAAGTTTGAAATTAATAATAATAATAATAATTACAGTTCTCTTTACTATCTTTATTTTCCAAGAGAATTGACAAATTGATAACTAGCTCTCATGCGCCCTGCAAAGAAAAAAAAATTGTTTTAGCTTAGAATCCAAAATTCAAAAATCCATCATAATAAAAAAATAAAAAAATAAAATCTTGCTTAAAGAGGCTGCGGTTTGTGAAACATAGCTTAAAAACAGTTCTAAATTCTAATACTCTTTGCATGTGTTCTAAACTATATCATACAAGCCAGCTGGTTTGGATGTTCACACCAAAGAGGGGTCAAATTAGATTGGTAGGGTGGTTCTGTTCTTATCCAATTTGTTTGGTAGGTTTAGCTGAGCTTCAAAAAGTTGTGTCTTGTTCTTCAACGCCATTTTCCTCCAAATCTTGGTTCGACACTTGCTCGTTAACAGCCTGTTTTCAAGTTCCATTACATTCCTTCTGAAGCATTAGTTGCCTGAAATTGAGAACCATTAATTATTTCTATAAAAATTTACAATTTGCATAAATAAGAATCAAAGCTACCATAATCTGTTTGAAGAACAACAGTCAAACTAGAAGCTGGGGAGAAGCTGATCAAGCTCTTCACAATGGATCTACTAGACACTAGTTTTGTGGCTTTTATTCAAGGCTTTGATGAAGTTTTTCATGTGGTCAGTCCTATGGGATGATATTCCACCCTCCCTTTCTCCCTGAGAAGGCATCTTAGCATGAACAAAATTTCAAAATTTTCTTTATACAGGCTCATAATACTCTTCTTTTGAGATGTATGGTTCTCCTCTTCAAAGTCCTTTTGATTCTCTTTAATGACTTTTAAGCTATTTATAAAAGGCTCTTTATGGTACACATTTCCATGTTCATCAAAGAACAATAGAAAATTCTTTCTATACAATTCCTTGCACCTACTTTTAAACTATTGTATTTCCTTAATCATGTTTTCTGCTTTCTCTTCTGCTTGTGCTACCAACCCATGCTTCCTTTTCAATTGACTAGCCTCGGCTACCAAATGGGATTGATCATGGTTCACCTTTATGACATATTCTTTGGTCGTATGATTAAGAAAATATATTACTACTCTAAGTTTCGCTTAGGTCTTCCCATGATCCCTTTGAGCTTATCCACCTCTTTGTCGACCACCCTAACAATTTCTATCTTCTCCTACTTCACCTCCAAATTCCTCTATTGACCATCCTTATGATTCTGTTCCAAAAGATCTTCTTGGTTTTTTTTGAAAGAAAGTTTGTCAAAGTTTTCTCTTCCTAGAAGCACCAACCAAATTTCTAATTTTATAATATATTTCTTTGCCTTGTGGAGTTATGCATGAGATTTTTTTAGATTATGTCTTAGATATGGGAATAAAGACCACAATTCTTCAATGTCCTCCAACATCGTCCGTGATTCCATCTACTCAAAGAGGGTATGAATGATTTTCTCAATACGAATGTCGATGCAGGCTAACACCGGGTGCTGATGTTTTTTGTTAGGAAAACATGTTCTTCGAGCTTTCCTTTTACATTTGCACAACTCTTTGTGGACGAAGAGACCATCTGACAAAGCAGAAGAAAAATGCAACGTGTCATAAGGAAAGAGGGACATGTTGGAAGAAGGCCTTTTAAGCTTCAATTATAAAATGATGACGTAGGAGTGACTAACAAAGGTTTTTGAGCTTAAGTAACACAATTTCCATAGGCAGGAAGGTTGTTTCAACTTAATAATCGAAAGAAAGCTAATTCAACATAATTACATAGTTTTTTGTCGAGGAAAATGTTTTCCTTTAAAAGGAGTATGTTTTTCTTACAAGGTAAAACCAAGGTTCAAAGTGAGTTTAATTCTCTTAAATTTTGATGTGCGTAGCTTCTGACAAAAGGAAATTTTGAACAGTTTTGATTTTCAAGGTTAGAACTCGAATTTTACCAAATTTGGGTAACTAAGAGGTTGCAAGTGTGCATATTGGCATAGACACCAATAGCACAGTTTACCATAAATGGACCCCTTGTATGCTTTTATAGTAGTCAACACTGAACACGCATGTAAATTTCTTTGGGAAGAAAGGTTTGGATGATGTTACGGTTACGTCAGCCATATGTGGGACCAACCCGTGGAAGCAACATAGAAGCTAGGTGGGTGTGGAAAATAGGGTGATGGGGTGAAGTTGATTGGATAGGAAATGGTTGGACACATTGTGAAACGATGGTACATGTGGGAAGTCGTCATGGAGGGCCACATGTTAACTTTCTACATGGTCGAGAAATTAGCTTTTGAGTTTTTAGAGGATGTGAAAAATGCACTAGGAGATGATGTGTGGCATACTTCACATCTCTCTAAGGCATTATCATTCATGCATCTTCATCATGCGGAACTCCCACAATCGTTGGTTGGCATGCCTCTATCACCATCGGATATGTCGACGTGCAAGTTGGTCCAAGCTTAGGTGATGTCAGGTTGACATGAGTTGGAGGTGGGCTAAACCATGTGGAGGATAGTGAATGGATAGGAAAAGTAATGATGTGGTGTTATTTGTTTAGCAACATCATATGTGTTTAATAATGGGGGAAAGTATGGTTGCAACGAGTCCACATTGAATATTGGGTGCAAGCCAAGGAACGGTGGAATTTTGAGCTTGAAAGAATTGCCCCCCACACACCCAGTGATGGTGGAAGGCTCATATCGAAGTGGGAGAAGCTTGTGGTGGGGTGCAGCGAGGCACTCCTCCTACAAATGTAACCAAACTTTGTTGCCCACCTTGAAATTGTGTGGCACACGATGTTGATCATGATGCTGCTTGTAGTTAGCATTTTCTTCATCCAATATGTCATGGACCTACTAGAGGATGTGTTGAATGTGCTCAACGAAATTTTTAGCCCCATCAACTTTGAATCGAAGATGAGACAAATCTTCTTGAGTGATTGCAAATGGTATGACAACATCAATAGAATCCCAATCCCACCTAATAAGATGTGAAGCACCCATATCTATAATAGATAATAAAAAAATCAAAATTTCATTCTCCAATATGTAATAGAATGGAGACTTTAACATTAAACAACTTTATTCTTTTAAAATTAATTTAACATAAAAATATGATACTTTAAAATTAGTTACACAAATATTCAACCTAAAATTTGTATTTTCGTAATAACATTTGAAACACACCACTATAAATTTATTTAATGTTAAATTAAATTATATAAACACGATTTTGGAAATTTGAAATTTTCCCTTTTGAATTTGTAAATTGCAGATACTTGCAAACTAAAGAGATTCATTTCTTCAAGTGTTTAGCCTAAAACTCACAAACTTTATTTTGGTTTGCTGAATTAAGTTTAGTTAATTTACAATAGATATCTATGGAACTAAAGCAAAGCTTAGTATGAGTAGACATTATTTGAATATAAATGTAGCTCAATAACTTCTTGAGTTAATGTGATGGTTGTGTTTCTTCAAAAATTATCAACATGTCTTACACTAAATATTATTTAGAAGATCTTGTCACCTCATGATAATTAAAAGACATATAAAAACATATTTTCACTACATTGTACTTTAAATTAAGATTATCATTTGAATACAAGATCTTTATTTTACTTTAAAGTAAACAAGGTAGAGCAGTTGTGCTGGTTCTCGAGTCATTTGAATAGATTATCCTCAGGGAAAAAAATGCCATAGTACACCTTAATATCTAAATATTAAGAGAATAGATTGGAAGCTCCCAGCACCAAAAATGTCAATAAAATTAATACAGATTTGGATTCTCTCCTTGCTCATTTTGTTATGGCATGAAGAATTTGTACGTAAATTTCATTAAAAGTATTTTAACATTTTATAAATGGTGGTAATTGTTTATGAAGTAATAGATTGGAAGCTCCCAGCACAAACCATAAATGTCAATAAAATGAATATAGATTTGGATTCTCTCTTTACTCATTTTTTTTACGGCATGAAGAATTTGTACGTAAATTTCATTAAAAGTATTTTAACATGTTATTTTATAAATGGTGGTAAACTTAATTGTTTATGAAGTATTTTTTGATATTTTTTAAGTAATTTATTGGGATTTTGCTACAATATTATGGGTTAATATTATGGTTCATCAATACACAATCAATGCTCCCAAAGAGCTAGTTGGTAACATATATGCATAATTTTTTGTGTTGTCTTTGAAGGCCTCACATTCTAAAATGAAATGTTTTTACGTTTCCACATTTTGTGAAGAACAAAAAATGCATAGTCTTTCCTCCCAAACTTCTTTTGGCCTTTTGTAGAACGTTGTTTCACAACAGAGTTGATGAGAATTAGTCCTTAACTGAGCAATAAGAATTTTGGATCTCCAAGGGATATTGGTTGACTGTGAGTGGGATTAAACACATCAATATAGTAAAGATGCAAATAGTAGCAATAAATTACGATCCATTTTACCTTATAAATTAAAATAATAATTTTGTAACCGCATTTCAATTTCATTAATATGCAAATAAAAACTTAATACTTACAATATAAAAAGACTTTTAACCATGGATATTTGCTCCACTTTACCGTGGATATTATTAACGTTGTTACAATACCATGGCTCATCGATACCAAATGCCCAAAAACCATCTCTCATTTCATGATCAAAATATGTTATAAATATAGTTTTTTAATTTAATTTTATGACATTTTTTGGTGAACTTGCTCAAATTATATAAAAATAAATATAACAAATAAAATTATTAATAATTAATAATCAAACCAACCTAGATCATGTTAACTCCAGATCTATGAAGCTCCCAGAAGTATCAAATCCCTCAAGGTGAAAACATTTCCTCGAGTTTATCACTCAAAAAAGAGGATTGCACCTCTAGAGATTTGATCCATGTCCACCCTTGATAGATCGATAGTTAAGATGGATATAGGTTGGTAGTTAAGATGGATCTAGGTTGGTACACTTGAAGACACATTGCTATTTATGGTCATATACAAATTTTAAATGCATTTAAACCAGAAAAAATCCCATCAAATTCCAACCATTGTGGGGATAAGATTAGTAGACCATTGTTGTTTATAGTTAATTATTGTTAATGAGGGTTGACCATGGTTGTTGGGGGTTAGCTAATGTTGACCATGGGTTGTTATGGCTGATGAGGGTTAACCATGGTTGACAAAAGGATTGACCATTAGTGACCATGTTTGACCATTATTGAATTGCTTGATTATGGTTGACTATGGCTTAATGTGTTGTCCATGTTTAACCATGTTTCACAGTGGATGAACTTGTTTGTGAATGGTTGAATATGGTTGTCTATTAGTGAACAAGGTTAACCATGGTTGTCAACAATTAACTAAAGATGAATATGGTGTACCATATTGATTCTGTTTGATTGTATTGACCATGTTGTACATGTTTGATCTTAGAGACCATGGGTGACTATGGTTTTATTATGGTTAATTATGGTTGAATGTGTTTAAATATGGTCAAGTTATGGTTGATGAAGGTTGACCAGAGTTATTATAGTTGTTGATACTTGAACATGGTTCACTATAGTTCAAGTTGGTTAATTGTGATTGAATATGGTTAACCATTGGTGATGATGGATGAAAGAGGTTAAGAATGTTTCACTATAGTTATCAAGGTTGATGACGAGTTAAAAGACTTCATCTACATTCAAATTATCTTCAAGATATGGAAGAAGATTTGGATAAAGGTCAAAGATGATATGTGTCTCATCATTACCTATTTCAGTTGTAACTCAATAAGATTTTCTAGGGATCTAGGGAGAGAATAATGGACCTCCATTAATGATGTAGCTTCTTATGTTTTTGTATAAATAAGAGAGCCTTCTCTTTTGAAAATCATGTGTAAATTTGGGGAAATGCTCATGTTTTGAATATAGAATTTGGATTTGGCACCATGCTCATGAGCGATGTTCACCTTGATTTGGTTATGCTTGCATTTAGAGCCTCTCAACTTGCCATCTCTCATGCTTTTTGTTGGCCACCTATAATGTGTGAGATTTATTGTTCTTTATAGATTAATATTTATTGTTTTCATATCTTTTCCTGTGTGAGAGGTTAAGAGTGTTTTTTTTTACTTTCATTTATGAAAGAGTGGTGTGCTCTTCAATTCCTGCAAGATTTAAATATTAAGATTTCAATTGCACGCGTTGTACTATAATTTATTTTGAGTTGATTGTTGAATTAGAATAGGTCAATTTGGTTTGTCATTATTTGGTTTCGTAGTTAGATTGATCTAAATTGAAAGTTAATTTCTAGCATATACAATGCACACATGCTTCACAAGTTTTACGAAATCCCCGAGTTGACAATTAAATGATAGGTAATTAATTTGCCTCAACATTTTGGCACCATTTCCGGGGAAGTGTGCATAAGAACTAGCTTTCAATCTAGAGTTCATATTTTTCCAGTTTTTCCTTAGATGTATGATTAAAGCATGTAGATGCATAAATCATTTAGCTACATATCATTTTTATAAAGTTATTAAAAAAAAAATCGATATTAACCATTTATGGATGAAAGGATCTAGAATGCAGATCAAACATTATTTGGAGCACAAATACTATATTGAGGAATGGTATCGAAACGCGATTTCACCACAACATTCATCTGTTCTTCAAGAGATATTTGCGACAAATCTAAACGTTAAAATGATTTTTCATGTCCTCATACACAACTAGGTACATTTTGCAAATTTGAATATGAACATTTTAGAAAGTCTAATCTGTAAATGGCTCCATTGGAAACACACACACACACACACACACACACACACACACACATATATATATTCTTTCAAGTAGGATAAACTAGGAAATAAAATCAAACTTGATTGTATTCTTTTTAAGTTGTTAGACTTTAAAATCTTTAGAATTTTATTTATTTTCTTGCATTTTTTCCATTAACATCGCAAATATTTTCAATAAAAAAAATCATGTTTTGATTTTAAATAATTAAAAAAAAAAAATCAAGCTAGATATATATATATATTTTTTATGTTTTTAATAAGGAAAATGTAAGGTTTGTGAAAATAATAATAATAATATAATAATAAAATCATTTCTCTTTACTATCTTCATTTTCCAAGAGAATTGGCAAATTGGTAACTAGCTCTCATGTGACCTGCAAAGAAAAAAAAAAATTGTTTTAGCTTGGAATCCAAAATTCAAAAATCCATCATAAAATAAATAAATAAATAATGTTCTTGCTCGAAGAGGCTGCGATTTGTGCAACATAGCTCAAAACGAATTCTAAATTCTAATATTCTTTGCATGTGTTCTGAACTGTATCATACAAGCCAGCTGATTTGAACATTCACACCAAAGAGGGGTCAAATTAGATTGGTAGGGTGGTTCTGTTATGATCCAATTGGTTTGGTATGTTTAGCCAGCCAAATTCACTGGTTATGGTTTATAGTGAGCTTCAAAAGGTTGTGTTGTGTTCTTCAATGCCATTTTCCTCCAAATATTGGTTTGACACTTGCGCTGACAACCTGTTTTCAGGTTCCATCACATTCATTCTGAAGCCTTAGTTGCCTGAAATTGACAACCATTAATTATTTCTATAAAAATTCACAATTTCAGAAATAAGAATTGAAGCTACCATAATCTGTTTGAATAATAACAGTCGAACTAGAAGCTGGGGAGAAGTCGAACTCACAAGCAATTCAAACATTTTCGCTAAGCATCGTCATCACCATTTTCCTTGCAAAAGTCGCATGTTTCCTTCACATTTTCCATTTACATTTTCCATTCACATTTTCAATAATTTCCATTCATTAACCCATTAGTAGAGACATTCATCTCACTTACATGATGATTTGTCCTTTTGCTTTCCGTTCACTTTTTTACCCTCTTGTCATTTTCCTTTCCATTAAATAAACCTTGATCCATTGCAAAATTTTTCATTCTTAGTCCTTCCAAAATCATCATTTCATACTCGCATTAGATGATGGAAGATTCATTAAGGCCTCCCTTCTAACAAGTCTTGGCCTATCGACATCAACACATTATCTAGGTTCAAGACTAGAGTCCTTATTAGTACCTTGAGGCTTGTATGCATCAATGACAAGTTCTCTCACTGACAATCATGGGAATACATTAATATCCCTTGATCGTTAGATCTTGCAAGTGGCTCGACATCATCTCATCTATTCGCACTTTGCAAGATGTACTTAGGTACCTTGGCACTCATTTACATTAATGGTGAGTTTTCCTTGCATTAGTTAACCACATTCATCAATGTCTGGTAATCCAATGACTTCTCTTCATGCTCGATAATAACACATTTATTTGCATGACTAGAATTGTACCTATAAGAAGAGCTTCAGCGTAAATCACATGAAAAAGACATTTGTCGACGCGTTTCGAACCAACAAGTGTGGTTCATCGTCAGGACAAGATGAAGAAGCAGATCAGGCCCAGCCAGTTAAATAGACTGAGAAGAGACTCCAACGGCTAACTAACGGTTATTTTAACTCGAGGACCACATAACAGCTATTTTGACTCCAATCAATAAATTTAATATTATTATTATTTATGTAATATTAAGTTAATATTTTATTTCTAGAATTAAACTAATATAGGAATATTTAAATAAATAACATTTAGAATAAAACTAATGGTTATTAAAAATATTATTTGCGTGAATGAATTCCTATAAATGACTAGGGTTACATACAATAATAACTCCTATAAATAAATCACTAGGGTTACATAAAATGATAATGGGATGTTTAGGATTAAATATGAATAATATTATAATGTTAAAGGTAATAAGTTAATTAATTATTGACTAACTATATTGAGTGTATAAAATTATTAATTTTAATTAGTAAAAGTAATATTAAATTAATATTTTATTTCTAGAATTAAACTAATATAGGAATATTTAAGTAAATAACATTTAGGATTAAATATGAATAATATTATAATGTTAAAGGTAATAAGTTAATTAATTATTGACTAACTATATATGATTTGATTATTAAAGGTATGCTATATTGAAATAATATTGAGTGTATCAAATTATTAAATTTAATTAGTAAATTTAAGAAGTAAATTTAATTAGTAAATTTAATATTATTATTATTTATGAAATATTAAGTTAATATTTTATTTCTAGAATTAAACTAATATAGGAATATTTAAATAAATAACATTTAGAATAAAACTAATGGTTATTAAAAATATATTAATTGCGTGAATGAATTCCTATAAATAACTAGGGTTACATAATAATTCCTATAAATAAATCACTAGGGTTACATAAAATGATAATGGGAAGTATAGGATTAAATATGAATAATATTATAATGCTAAAGGTAATAAGTTAGTTAATTATTGACTAACTATATAGGTTTGATTATTAAAGGTGTGCTATATTGAAATAATATTGAGTGTATAAAATTATTAAATTTACTAATTAATAAAATTCAACTTACTAGGTTAGTTTGAAAAGTAAATGAGAATGTTTATTGAATATTTTAATATTTTAATGAGATAATCCCTATATGTATAAATACATCTATGAAAATCCGAGAGTGCATTATTATAATTATCATAAATTAAGAAAGACAAATAATTAGAAAAGCTATACATACTTCTGAGGCTGAAGGAGCTAAAACAAAGCATTCCCAATAACCTAATTATCATACTATAAAAATACCAAAGAAGATGACCTAAAAAAGGGGGGGTTAAATGCCAAAAAAAAAAAA
>APFE031584921.1:0-58170 GCA_000404065.3 Pinus taeda | reverse complement strand
GAGCCTTTTGATTGCTTAGTGCATCCTTTATGTTATTGTGATATGTGATCTTGCGATCGCTTTATCACAATAAACACATATTTGCTTTAATTCCAATTTTTTAAAGAGATATTGCTTTTGAGGGTGAGTTTATAAAGCGCTCCTTTGATTTGTTGGACTTTTACAAAGTAAGAGTTTTGACATCAATTTTATTTTAAGAGGGACCCATTTCACATTTTAATGGTTTTGTAAATAAAAATAAATATGAAATGGGGGGTTGTTTGCAAGGCACAACACAAAGCAAACCCTACAATATCAAAAACTTCAAAGGTTCGAGATTTGAGACATCATTTCAACCTTAACAAGTTAGGGTTTTCATGATCATCTCAAAACCCCAAACATTAACAAAATAGCATTTCGCAATAACCCTAAGTAGTTTTAGATTTTCAGACATTAACATTAACATTAGCATACCCTTAGGTTAGGGTTTTCTAGAGAACCTGTCTAGGGTTCTATAAAATCAATTAAGAATATGAGGGTAGATTTATCATGTGATGAATCACCCGAAACAAGAATCATTGTGATTCAATATAGCTAGACATAATGATGTTCGTAATAGATTATTAAATGAATAATCCTTTCTAATAAAGAAACCAATGTTTTGTTGTTTGAGGTATACCTTTGTTCCTTGACAAACCTTGTCTTGGGAGGTCCTCTTCCATACTTCTTGAGGATATAGCGGATGTTTTTCCTAATTAAGACAATAGAGGGAGAATAGTGATTAGTATTTAACATAATCAAAACTTAAATAAGTATAAAACCAAAATTTGAAAGGAAATGAGATACTTTATCTTTAGGAGATGTTGGGGGCTCCCTCCAAAGCTTGAGGGACACCTATAAACTTATAAAACAAAAGAAAGATGTTTTTTCCAAAAACATGTTAAAACCTATAAATTCTAAACATAAAAAATACAAAATATAATATCTAAAACATGAAGCAAAGGACAGATTCTTCGGGTTTGGCATTCTTTAGGTCTTCTTCTTTAGCAACATTGGCTTGATCTCTTTCTCTCTTCTTGTTTCTTGGATTGTTGAGACAGTCACTCCTATAGTAGCCCTTCTTATGGTTTGTTGGAATTTCTAAGTCTGACACGTTAGAAACCCTCCATTCACTTTACTGATTTATTCCTACCTACTTGTTCCGTTACTTAACAGGTTATTTACAGTGTAAATACTGAAAATAAACACTATTGCATGCTCAACATATTACAGATCAACAACTAAATGAAACAGAAACAATCACACCAAATGACATCGTTATTTTTGGACCATTGTCCCCAGAAAAACCCAATGCGGGAAAACCGGTGCAACTATTTGAGGGTTTTCTTATTAAGCAATTTCAGAGTACAATATGGGTGCCGAATCCGACTTACCCAACAGAGATTTTTCTTGGCAGTAGTACCTCTCAGTCTGAGACAAATGTCTCGACTGAAACCCGGATAAACCCTCCGGCAACTTCTCAGCCCCAATCTGCCCCAGAAACCCCAGCGTTTGCCTTTTTGGACTGCGTCAGCATATCTCTGCACAACGCTGGCCCTATTTCACCTTGAATGGGCTTGTGTCAGCCTTAGGAGGCCCTGCGTCAGCAATACTGGCCTCTCTGAAGCATTACGCAGCTCTCGGCTGCCTCTGCGTGGCCCTGCATGAGCCCTGGCTACTACTGCGTCACTGTCTCTGGTTCCTACATTGCTCTCTTGACACCATCTTTGGCTCCTATGCTGCTCTCCCGACACTATCTCTGCCTCTCTGTCTCCCTGTACTCAATGCCCCTCAGTTGCAACTCCGATCATTGATTCTATCTCTCTTCGCAAACCTCGCTTTAGAGAATAGAATGACTGATCATTCCGGTGTCTTCTCCAAGTGACCCTCAAGCCTCCTCTTATACTTTTCTTGTTGACATATCAAAGGCCAAGATTAAGTCCCTAATCAACAGCTAAGATTAGATCTGGCTTGATCCATTTCATTCAGACCATTCTAACACAGTTTCATATTAATTCCCATTAATATTTATTTTCCCTAAGTTTAGACTTAGGGACTCCATTAAAAATATTAATTATTTTAATATCTCCTGAATTGTTTAGAATCTACCCAAACCCTTTCTAGGTATTGGAGATCTCATGTGCCCCAACCTCTCCACCAAATTTCGTGGCTAGAGCACATCCGATGCTACCCCAAATCAACACTCCCTCTTAGCGTGGACTGTGCTCTAGCAATACTCATTGAGTATTACTCTGATCATCCGACATTATTACCTGTGGTGATGCTAGGCCTTCCTGCCCAAGATCCTCTGCACTGCTGCATCCTGTATTTTTGCCCATGGTTCTGCCACTACCACTGTTGCATCTGTACGACAACTCCCTCTGCATCCGTGCTGCTGCTGGTCCTTTCTCCCAGCACTGCATCCGCACTGCACTTCCTCTCATCACGCTACATCGTGCTACCCACTACTGCACTGCAACTCAGTTACTGAGAAGTAAGTAACTGGTCTCCTAATCTGAGCTCCTTGTTGGGCTAGAGACACCCACTGATGCTGAAGCTTCCTCTGCCGCTGACAAGTGCTCCCTCTCTGACCTCTGCGCTGCTGCAACAACTTCCTGCATCTTGCACCGTTGCACACCTCTCTGTGCCATCCTGGACTGGTGCAACACTCTTGTGCCTCTCGCACTGCTGCAGCCTGCTAGCCTTGCGTTGTCTCGGGACTCTTGCACTGTAGCTCTCTCTGCTGCTTCATTCGCATCCATCTCTACCTGAATCAACCAGTCCTGCTACTCCTCTTCGGGGCTCTTGTAGCAAGGTCCAATCCAAGAGGCTGGGTACCTCGAGGATCCTGCCCCTCATCGCTTATAGTCTGCTTGACTACAACTCGATGTCTCCCCACTTCCGCTCAAGTGGTGCGTGTGCACTCATGGCACAACCATCGTCTGTCAAAACTTCCTTCTCTGCTCGTGTTGGCACTGCCTTGGTCTCGGATGACTCTCCCTTACTCTACTTCCTTGGACACTGCATCACATAATGACCCAGCTCCCCACAGTGGAAGCACTTGATCTTGGAGAGAACTTTCTTCTTCCGCTTCTCTTCCTTTCCCTCAGATGCTAGGGCAACATCTTCCTCCTCCTGCTTGACTTTGATCCCCTTGCCGCTGCTACTCGTCTTCAACTGTCGTCTGGTCTCTTCTTAGCAAAGAGCTGCCCACATCTCATCCCAAGGTGGAAGTGTCCCTCTACCTAGTATACTCTGGACAAATACCTCCCAATCTTCTGAGATAGCATTCAGGGCTGCTCTCACCATCAACTCTTGATTCGGCGTGGCTTCTATAGCAGTCAATTGATCTCGGATCTCGTTCAGTCCTCCGAGGAAGGTGTCGATCGATTCTCCCTTCTTCATCTGATACGACCTCAACTGATTCTCAAGTAACATTCTTCTCCGCACAGAAGTATGCTAGTATAATTTCTTGAGGGCCTCCCACATCTCATATGTCGTTTCTTTCTCGGCGATGTGTGGTACTACATGGTCCTTGACCCTGTCAAGGATGATGCTCTTAGCCCTCGCCATTGCCTCCTCGTACTTGTTGTTATCATTGAGGTTGACTGGGATAGCTATAACCTTCAAGGCAAAGTTCTTGATACGATTTCTGGCAAGTATGGATAAGATTCTGGTCTTCCAGACTGCGAAGTTCGACGCTCCGTCCAGTCTATCCTGGTCTCTTACTCCGTGTAGTGCTATGATGCTCTTCTACTACCCTCCTGGTAGTTCTTTGTTCGACTCCTCCGAGTCTCTACTTCCTGTCTGGAAGTTCTCTTCTGGACTTCCTCTGAGTCCTAATTTCCATCCTGGAAATCCTTCTGCTGCTGTCAAGATTGCCCCTACTCTGATCGTCTTGTGCAACCGCACCACTGATCCGAGTTCCTCGGCTAGAAACCGTCAGTAGAAACTCCCTCCTCTTGGCCTTGCTCTCTCAGGTACTGTTCTGACTATAGTACCTCACCTACTCCACTCTGCAATATTCCCACAACCTTCTAAACCCCAACAACCTGAAGGTGAGAGCTCCTAGACTCTGCGCAATCCCGACACCAGCAACCTGACCTCCTTAGCCAACTGTGTTAGCCCTCCCAGCTTCTGCGTGGCTCTGCGTGAGGCTCCCCTTGCCTTCCTTAGCCTTTGCGCTGCCTCTTCCCAGCTCACCCTTGATGACGCAGGCATTGCGTCACCCTTCCCTTATTGCTGCTCTGTTAGAAACAACTTTTGTCACCTTGGGACAACTATTTTCTGCTGCTATTGCTCTGCTTGGTTGATGTCCTTAGTCCTCTAGTGATCTGTAATCACCCTCTGATACCATGTTGGAATTTCCAAGTCTGACACGTTAGAAACACTCCATGCACTTTACTGATTTATTCCTACCTACTTTTTCCGTTACTTAACAAGTGATTTACAATGTAAATACTAAAAATAAACACTAGTGCATGCTCAACATATTACAGACCAACAATTGAAGGAAACAGAAACAATCACACCAAATGACACTGTGATTTTTGGACCAATGTCCCCAGAAAAATCCAATGTGGGAAAACCAATGCAACTATTTGAGGGTTTTCTTATTAAGCAATTTCAGAGTGTAATCTGGGTGCCAAATCTGTGTTACCCAACAGAGAATTTTCCTGGTAGTAGTACCTCTCAGTCTGAGACAAATGTCCCTGTTGAAACCCCAAATAAACCCTCCGGAAGCTACTTAGCTCCAATCTGCCCCAGAAACCCCAGCGTCTGCCTTTCTGGACTGCGTCAACCTCTCTCTGCCTAGCGCTGGCCTTGCGTCACCCTGAATGGGCCTGCGTCAGCCTCAGGAGGCCTTGCGTTAGCCTTTTGGCCCTTTGCGCAAGCAATTTTGGCCTCTCTGAAGCACTGCGCAACTCCTGGCTGCCTCTGCGTGGCCCTGCGTGAGCCCTAGCTACAACTACATCACTCTCTCTGGCTCTTGCGCTGCTCTCCCGACACTATCTCTGCCTCTTTGTCTCTATGTACTCAATGCCCCCCAGCTGCAACTCCGATCACTCATTCTATCTCTCTTAGCAAACCCTGCTCTACAAAATAGAATCACTGATCACTTTGGTGTCCTCTCCAAGTGACCCTCAAGCCTCATCTTATACTTTTCCTGTTGATATATCAATGGCCGAGATTAAGTCCCTAATCAACGACTAAGATTAGATCTAGCTTGATCCATGTCTTTTGGACTATTCTAACACAGTTTCATATTAATTCCCATTAATATTTTATTTTCCCTAAGTTTAGACTTAGGTACTCTATTAAAAATAACAATTATTTTAATATCTCCTGAACTTGTTTAGAATCTGCCCAAACCCTTCATGGGTATTGGAGATCTCATGCGCCCCAACCTCTCCACCAAATTTTGTGGCTAGAGCACATCCAATGCTACCCCAAATCAACAACTTTGATAACATTCTACTTTGGACATGTCAACCTTCCTCTTCGGTCCTTTCTTGATGTTTCCTCTGTGTTGAGCAGCATATGCATTTGATACTCCTTCAGGGTTGGCAACTAGTAAGATCCTTAATTCTTCTTGACTGCAAGCGGTCCATAGTTCTTAAAAGTGGGTGCTTCCTTCCAATTGTTGAGTCCGGTAACAAAAATACCCCGAGTAGGTGGCAATCCTAATATAGCAGTGATCACAAGTTCTTTGTCTGGAACAATTTCATCAATGGCCAAAAGATGATCTCTGATTCTTGCTATCTTCACAAAGGAGGCCATTGTATCTTCTTTAGTCATCTTTGTGGTCCTTAATTCATTTTTCATGCTTTCCACTTGAGCAATGTTCTTAATAATGAATAACTTTGACAAAGCCTCATACATTTCTTGAGCATGGTCAATGTTGGCTATGAATGGGACAGTATTGTCCTTCATTCCTTCTACCATTATATTCATGGCCACTAATTTCAAGTCTCTGAACTTCACTTTATCAGCATCACTGGAGTCTTCTGTATGCTTCTTTACTTTTCCTTTCACCAAGTCTAGTAATTTGTTCTTTTCAAGGATGAGGTCAATTCTCTTCTTCCAGGATCTGTAGTTAGAGGCTCCTTTGAGTTTATTCTCTCCCTTGATTGTGGTAGACATCGTCCTTGAATATAGTAGGCTTCTTTTCCTGAAATAATCCTTTTGAATGATTCTTTGATCAAGTGCTTGAGACTACCTTTAGCTTCTTTCTTCACCAAAGCTTTGATGCCATGTTAGAAAATCAGAAAGGCAGAAAGATTTTCTTATACTTGATAATTACTTGTGATGTTCTTGATTTCTTATTGAGTTTCTTTATGTTTTCTTTCTCTTAGTTCATCAAGCAATTACCAGATATAGGCTCACAGCCAGGGCAAAACCCCTCCCTAGGGGAAAACCCAGTCAATAATTCTTCCTTCAACAGTTTTCCTGAGATATTCCAAGACTCTAGACCTTGACACAAACTTTCCTCCACACTAAGTCAACCTTCTTCTTCTCTTGCAGATGATCCTACTTGACTTGGCAGCAGTAGCAATACTTTCTTCGACCTAACTACTTCGACCTTGATTTGGAGACTTCAATCTTCATTGAAAGACTTCGATCTTCATTAAGAAATTTTGATCTTGGCCCAATACAACTTCCTGAGGCAACAACATCCAACAATAGCAACTTTGACCTATAGCAGCAACAAAATGCAGCAACTAGCTACGACATCAACAAGAGAACTTTAATCTTCCAAACCAGGGCACGAGAGAGAGATAGATGCATCAAAACTTCAATTTTCCTTCCTTCCTTCTTCTAGACCAAACTCGTACTCCTTTTGCCTTCTTTCCTCCACTTCACATGTTTTCCCAAAATCAAGATATATCGAACTTGCTTGTTGTGAATGCACTTCAAATGAAATTCGAACTGCTTCATTTATAGTCCTTTGGTGAGGTCAAATAACCCTCTTTGAGGCCGACTTGATCATCTTAAGGTCGACTTGATGTGGAGGCAACATAATTCATATTTGACTCAATACTTAACCTTTTTACATGATTCGAAAGCCCAAGAAAGTTCTCTTTAAAAGTACAATGACTCTATTAACTTAGAATAAATCCTAGAAGTCCTCAATGGGGACTTTGACCTAAAACATGATCACCCAAGCATGAAACCCATTCTTTAATATGTCATAATAATAATAATAAAAATTCTTTTCTTTATTCTTTTGACAAGTACATTACATGATGACTCAAATACATTAATAATTTAATGAAGACCGAACCTAGTTACATTTTCCAACATCTAGAAGGAGCGCAAATAGGAGGCTCTGACTGATGTTGTGTGTCCATGATAATCCATACTTAACACCTTCCATCTTCCTATGTATTCACATCTCATCTTTGGGTTGATTGCTATTTGTCGCCAATATTGGTTCCTTGTTTTCCTCATCCTTGAGTAGGGATTTGGAAACCCTAAGAGGTTGATGTAGTAGAAAGAAAAGAAAGAGTATGAGCCATAATGTTAAAATGGAAAAGATTGACAAGGAGAAATGAAAATGCATGGACAAAAGTCTAGCTTGAGCTCTACCCCTATAATGTCCCCAATTAAATTAATTTATTTAAGAAGAATTTCCATTTTTGCAATTTGGGCGTTGAGAATGTTTTGGCATGTAAAACTTAGAAAAGATGGGTTGAGGGAGTCCCCAGTTAATTTTTGGAGAAATGGAGGCCACCAACATTAGAGAAAAAGAAAATTAAATTGGTAGTGGGGATGCGGGGGCCACCCAAAGGGGGAATTCCAACCCCTTAGGAAAATCAAGCAAGGGAGAAGAAGGGAGAGAAAGGAGGTTGAATTGGTGGAGCCCACAAGGAGAGAGAGGGGGCAACAATGATAAGTAGAAGGAAGAGGTACCATTTTGGGGGCTTTTTGGACAAATTGAATTTCTGATTTAGAGTACTCTTGAGCTTCTTAGCCAAGACTATCTGTGCTGCATAGCACAAGGAGATTTCCGGGCAGAGATCTCAAATCTCCTTAGTCTAGTTTTTTCTTTGTAGGTTATCCATTATAAGACCTGCTAGATTTTGAGGCAACATTTTTAGCACTGTTGCTGGGGAGTATTTGAGTCACCTCCTCGTTATCCGGTGTTTAATCTTCTTCATTGAGTCACCTACTTCTTTATTGAGATTCAAAGTTTCAATGCTTGTGGGGTGAAGGCCTTTTAATTTCACCCTGGTGACTCGCCGTATGATTATTATGCATCATTGAAGGCAATAACTCCTTGGGGTTTTGGTGATATGTACCCTTCTTTGGATGTCAGGGATATTCTTTGATATCCTAATAGTTGGGATATAGATGTTATTAGAAATGTTCCCAAATTTGATGGTGATCCATCTTTGGTAATTCATCATATAGCAAAATTCACCAAATATGCTTCAAAGATTGGCTAATCAAGATACCCTCATGAAGTTATTCATTTGTTCTGTTGGGACTGATCAACGTGAACAACTTAAGTTTCCTGTTAGTGTAGAAGCATCCCCTCCATCAATGTACTAATGGGGAGTTTCCTTGATGAGTGTGGGTCAATGTTTCAAAGTGATGAAGAGTCTCAAAGAAGTTTGGCGATAGCTCTCCAAAGGAAATTCCATCTCTTTGAAGGTGTAGGAGTTTAAGAGGAGGACGATAGCCATAAAGAAGAAGATATCATCCTTCATCATCGAGTAGCTTATGTTGAAGAGAATCTTGACTAGTCTAGTGATGAAAGAAGTCAAGGATGTGATGAAGGACAACACCATGAAGAACTTTCTTTTTCATATCGTCAAGATAAAGACATTGAAAGTAGGCTTGGAGATGACCTAGGAAAATTGCATAATGGGGAATCTATGGAGGAGTTTTGGGCTGCAGATTAGGGAATTCACTGAGATAGCCAAGAAGAAGAAAGTACCACAAAATTTTGGAATGATAGTGGGCATGTTGTGGAAGATCAACATGAGGCATTCCTATGTGCATCAAGTCATGAATATATCCTAGTGAAAGGAAGGGCCTCTTCTACATGTTTCATTATGATGATTCAAAGATTGAGGTCATCAACCATCAACGATTATCTCATTGTAAATCCATTCTGTAAATATTTAATGTAAATGATGCTAGTAAGACCATGTATGTATGTAACAACCTAGGTAAGCCTATTATTTTGGCGACAACGAATTCCATCGTAAGAAGTTTTTTGTCTCACTGATTCATTTGTGTTTCTAAACACGGATGATAAGCAAAGTTTTTCCCTCCAGCCTCACCCCAAAACTAGGGTGGAATTTATCGTAAAGGTATTGGGTGAGTCCTAGTGTTTTAGTCGAGTTTTCTGTAAAAGTTTAATTGGCTAAATTATTTTATTACGAATCACTTGCTTTACTAGATCCTATTATGTCGCAGAATTGGGTAAATTATTTGAGGGTCTATAACGAATGGGTATCCCCCCATTGAGGGTTGAATTATGTAAAATATTGTGTAAAAAATAGTTTAATGCATGGTCCCTCATACTTAGACACCATGGCTAAAATATCAGAGGGTGGAAAAATAATTAATCTGTTCAAGTGCCAATTAATTATTTTTTCTGACAAAAAATAAAATTAATCACAAGGCAAAAAATTAATTAATTAGAGTCAAAGATTAAATTGCTAGAGAAATTAAATTTTCCAAGTGAAAAAATTCGTGGGTCTTAAAGAAATTAATTTTTGGAGGTCCCCCACTCAGGGAATATTGGAAATTTCAAGAAAAATTGGACCCCTGGTCCTTGGTGGTCAAGTCAAAGTCAAATTTTTGAAGAAATTAGTTCAAAATAAATATTTTTGATCCAATAAAAAAGGGGTTTAATAAGAAACTTGGAAATTCCTCAAAAATAATTATTTCAACGAAAAAGATTAAAAGATCATCAAAGATTTATCAACGACCGAAATTATTTTGTCGAGGATCAAGCCAACTAGCTGTTATTTTCCACTTGGAGGATTTATCTATAAATTTGAGGTCATTTGTGTCTCAAGCCAGCTAATGTTTGGCTAATGTAATTATGCAGAAAAACTAATGTAAAGCTACTGTCTTGCTGGGAATGTTTTTGATTAATCATAATAAAGAATTTGGGGTGCGGTTCATGGTGTCTATGTTCTACTGATTTGTGGTATGTGCTGGGTACGAAAATTCCTATATTGTGTTTAAATTTTTAAATTAAATCGTTATTTCATTGTAGATGATAGAAATATTTTATTGGTAAGTTTTGGGCTTATCTTAGGTGATCCGATTTATTGTTGTTCTAACGGTTTATGTTTGAAGAATTATATAGTGTTTGTAGGTTCCCCAGCCCTTGGGCTCCAAGTTCACAAACTGTGGGCACAGGCTGACCTTGTTTGGACTTCAAATATTTTTTTTTTTATGTTTTTTCTAACTTCGCTAAGGTTGTAGCTTGCATTTATTTTTGAAAGTACATCTAGCCATTATAAAAAAAAAAAAATAACCTTTCAAAATTTCTCTAAGCATTATATATTTGTACATTTTGTAAATAGGATTTTTATAATATAATTCTGTAAATTATTTTCTAACTCTTGTTTTGCAGCCGGGTTTTTGGGGTTTTGAGGGTTTTTTTTTTTAATTATTATTATTATATTAGGGATTTGAGTATTTGTAAATTTCATTTGTGCAGGTGAGATCAAAGGCAAATAGCTGGATTAGAGCTAGATCTAGGCCCTTGATGGTAAGATCTAGCCTCTAAATTTTTTTGTAGGGCCAGCTATTGAAGAATTTTACAGAAATTAAAGATCTGAAGCAAAATCATTTTTTTTTCAAGAGAGGGTTTGTAATGTTTTAGGGCTTTGAGGCCCAACATCCTTCTCCAAGCTCTACGTCAGCCTCTCCCAGCCCTACATTAGCCTTTTGAGGCCCTGTGTCAGCCCCAGGGGGCTTCTAGAGCCTAGTTGGTAAGCCCTAAGGGGCCTCGACCTCCCTTTCAGCGCCTGCATCAAGGTTTTTAGGCCATTTTTGGCCTGGCTCTAAGACCTAGAGGCTTTGCTCTTCCCTCTTGAGCCTAGACGACAACCCTTAGGGCTTGCCCCGGGCCTTTCTATGCCTATTCTAGCCTTGACCACCTTCCTTCCTTTTCTATGGCCCTCCTCTCTTCCTATTGGCCTTTCTTTGACCCTTTTCAAACCTTCTTTAGCCCTTCCCCCTAGCTGCTAGGCCTTCTATGTTAGTTTTTGTAGCATCCGATGTGTTATAGCTACGATATTTGGTGGAGAGGCTAGAATACATGTATTCTCTAATACCCAAAAATCGTTTTTGGAAATTCCACCTAGAGACGACTTAATTAGATTTATTAGTTAGTTTTTAATATTTTCTAAGTCTAAGCTTAAGAAATATGATTAGTTAATTAGAATTAATTAAGTCATGGTGAGAATGTTCTAGAAAAGTACATGGATCGATTACTAGTTAATCCTAGCCATCGATTAAGATTTAATTGTGGCCATTGAAGTCTCAACAGAGTATTATAAGAAATCGATGGGGCTTGGAGAAGACACCAAATTAGTTGAGCATTCAATTTTGTTGGCAAATTGATCTCCAGAGTCGCAACATTCAGTTGATGGAGGTGATTTAGTGAGATTGAAGCAGTGAGAGGGGGGCAGAGATAGTGAGGTTAGAGGAAGCTTTTCTAGTTTCGGCGAGTATTTTGCAGAGGCAGTGATTACCACAGAGAGGTAACGTAGAGCCCTTTTGGGGAGATTTCAGTTTTGCCGAGGAGAAGGAGAATTTTGAGCCATAAGTTGGGAAGAGGGTCCGGAGGCAAAGAGTATCAGCTTCCTAGACAACAGTGGACAAGACGGTGAGAGGAGAAGCATTTTTGAGCTTGTGGGACGCAGTAACTGTGTAGGCTGACGCAATGATTGCACAAAGGGAGCAAGGAGCAACTCAATTCAAGCTGAGGTCAGTGTTGGACCGCCTGTGGAGTGAGAAATTTTTCTCACTAGTTATTATTGCCAATTATTTCTCTATTTGGATTGCTAGTTTAAGCATCCATAGATTGTACCCCTCAGTTGAAGCATCCATAGTTTAATATCAAAAGCCCTCAGCTGTTGCACCGGTTTTCCCGAGTTGGGGTTTTTTCCGAGGACTTAGTCCAAAAATAACGGTGTCATATTGTGTGTGTGCATCTATTTCTTCTAGCGTTTTTATTTCCTCTGTAGTATTTTATTTGTGAAGGATGCAACAAATTTAATTTGATATTTTCTGTAGCACACAGCAAGTAAATTGTTTAATTAAATATTCAGGGTTAGCCGGATTTTCACATTCCATGCCTCCTTCAGCGCAACGCTAGGTCTATTAGGCCTAGTGTTAGCCTCCCTTGGCCCTAGTTTGCCTCTTCTCCACCCTTGATTGTCCTCTAAAATTTTTGGATTGAATATTGGTGGGTTTTGCAGGAAGAAATTAGCTCAAGGTTGGTGTTTTCAGGTGCCAAGTCCATTGGAAAGATTTTGGAAACTCAGGCAAGTGATTTTCAAGGCCTTAGGCCTAGGGTTTGATCTCTAAACCCTCATTTTTTCCTCACTGTTTGTTACAACTTACTGAATTTAAGTGCCCTAAAAAATCACATTTAAGTAGTCTAAATACACTAAGAAATTCATGGTAAAAAATTACTAGTGTTTTGATAAGTTGGGCATTGATTATTGAGCATAGCTCTACTTGTTTGTTGACTGAAATATCCTGCATAATTAGTGGATCAGATCTGAAGATTTTATTACATAAGGCTAAAGAATCTAAAATATTGAATTTGATAAGCTTGTTTTTGGCATTTGAGAATTTTGGGCATGTATTTCCACATTGTTTTCACTGTTTCCTTACTCTTGTCATAATTGTTTTCAGATATGATATAACAATGCATAATTCATCATAAGAAGGGTAACTATTTTACATAGTCACTTGGAAAGTCACATAAAGTTTCATTGATCATATTTTTTTTTTCTCGATTAAACTATTCTATTATATACAAAAAACCAGAGTATAATTACAATCATGCTGTCTGAAAGATCTATCTGCCTGAAAGAGTGGCATTCTGGATCAACCAATTGTAGCAGAAAAAGAGGGCTAACCTATTCATATCCTCACAGGGGCGTTTGTGACCAGTAAAATCATTCCCACGCAGGGGAGGACAATATTGGCACCCATGCAAGACTATAACCGACCACAAAACTGATACCCAAACAAGAATGTAACCGACCATACGCCTCAGTGTTGGCATTTTGCCGCATTGACACATTAACATAAAAGATAATCGACACGAAGACATGCCAGAGACAATTGGACAGATGGACATGACCAAAAAGAAAGGAAAGAACCAGAATCCCACCCGAGCTACAGGACCTGAGACCTGGCAGCAGACTAGTCCTCCGACACCTCCTCCACAATTGGGCACCATCCATATTCTTCCTCTTCCTGAGCTTGGCCCTCTTTCGCTTCGGCCGCTTCTGGCTGCTTCTGGTTTTTCTCCAACTGAAGGTTTGGCAATTCCGTGCCCTTCCCCTTGTCCGCTGTGGGCAGTTCAGATGTTTTGGCTATGTCGACCGGGGTCGCGAATTCTGGAGGAGAACTGGTTCCGCCCTCGTCTTGGGCTTCATCAATGAAAAGAACAGAGACGTGGGCATTAATCCTTGGACAATTCAGGGGGCCGTTAAAGGTAAATATAGCTGAGCCGAGGTAAGGAGTAGACGAAGACCCAGGTGAGCTGGCCTCCATATATTGGTTGTGCCTGAGAGAGCTTGCACTTCCCAAATGAGGGCAATGGCAGTGACAGCGACAGTGAGGGCAGTGACAGTAAGAATGGGTTTCCGCCTCGGTTGAGGGGCGCGATGACCCTCCACGACTGGAGCCGCGACGACTCAGCATCCGCTGACGAGTCCTGACCATGTTAACAGAGCAATCCAGAGCCGAATTGAAATGCAAAAGACCAACAAGGGCGTAAACAAGCTGGGCAATCAGACCCGGGGTGGAATAAATCAGACCAGGGCCGGAATCTGTCAGCACTAGCGACGGCATGAGAACCCCAGTCCCTGCCCAAATGAACATGGTGATTCCTGCGCTGCCTCTGTTTATAAAACTCCAGCCTCTACCTCGAGGGTCGCCCGCCATTAATGAGGCATTCAATTGTGCAGCGGAGCCAAGTTCTGCAACGCAGCCAAAGGAGGTCGGAGCGTAAATGCTCCTTGGCTGCCGTCCCATAACATTTAACTTCGCCTTCCGGGGATGTCCTTCGCCACCATCTTCCAAGTCGCCTCTGCGCATGGCAGGCAGGTGGCCTCCCCTGCACCCCCGTCCCATCAACCTATTCGCGTTGGTTCGCACCCGCATACGGGGGTTTCATTGATCATATTGGGTTCTTACATGTTTGTTATTTCTTGCATCTAGAGTGACTTACCTGCTGCTGTCCTAAAAGTCTAATAATTGCTCATTTGAATGTGACTGGGATATAAGTAACATAAGGTTTTTCCTTGCTCATGCTCTACAAGTATTCTTGTTTCATGGTTTTATATCAAGCTGGTTTCTAATTGTTTCATGGTGCACTAACACATTTGTTGTTGTGAGTTGATTGGAAATTCATAAGTTCACATCTAATAATAACACTCATTAAAGCACTCTAATCTCAAATCACTTTGTGTAGAATAATTCAAGTTTCTTTGGGCATCTTGATCTAGTTATCTTTCTTGATTGGCATTTAGTAACATTGGCATAAGATCATTGATAATTGTGTTGTAGAATCATCATTGGAATATCTTGAGTAATTGTGATTTGTGTTCAGCATCGTTAAAAGATTACTTCATAATCTTAAGAAGCTTGGATAATTTTATTGTTTAGCATCTTCAGTTTTGTTGATTACCATTGTAAGCATCTCTTGACATTGGTCATTGGCATATCTTAAATTGTCTCAAGTAATTGTCATTGTTAAAATTGTATTCGTGTTCTAATTTTGCTATCATCGGTTAAGCATCTTATGGATTTATCTATTTGTTGAGCATTGACACTGTTACTGCTCAAACTAGCAGGGGTTCTAGGAGGGGGGTCCTATAGGGAAACTACTAGGTCAAGGCAAACAATGGAGCGATAGCCCACTGCCACCTTAGCTAAGGCTCCCTTCTATTTACGGACTTTCACCGGTGGGAGGAGACCCGGTATAATGAGGATCACAAAGATTAATGGATCAACGATATGGTGAAAGGTTATCCTAGAAGCCTATTCACAAGAGAAGCTCAAATGTATGGCTTACTTGCTTGGAAAGCAAGATGAAAGGCTCTATAAGAAGGGCTTAGGGGAATTCCAAGGGCTAGGGTTTGAGTATATGACTTGTCAAGGAGATTCCTAGCCCCTAAAATCCTTGTGGAAACTTGGATTCCAAGTGGTCTTTGTGGATTGATCTTTAAAATGTTATGGGACCACACGGGGCCAAGTGGACAAAGAATTAGTTCAAGGGGATGGAATTGATCAACCAAGGTGTGCTTGAGCTAATTGGTGGGGATAAAGGGATTAAAAGGGAAATTTTCTTTGAATTTGATGCAATAATCCCAATGAGGTCACTAGCCAAGGGAAACCTAGGGCAAGAAACGATTCTCGAGCTAGGGCTTGCAATATCTCGAGATCTCACTGTTGGATTTGCTTCTAATTTGGAGGGCCTCTAGAGAAAACTCCAACGCAGTTTTGGACCAAAAATCAAAGTATTTGGATGGCTAGATTGCGTGATAAGTGATGCCCTAGGTGACTTGTGTAGTCTAGGCCTAGAAAGAAAGGGAGAAGGTGAGAAAAATATGTTTTAAGGTGATCACCTATGGAAGACCAGTGCCTATTCCTTTCGGAGAAATGGAGTCAAGAAGATTCCAATGATTAGGTTGGTTTCATTCAGTCAAGGAGGCCTCTAGAACAATTTCTCATGATAATTAGGGCATGAGGAAAATTGCTTCAAGGTCTTTATACTTCAATGTGCAATTACTTATCAAGATAAATTTTAGTGAATTATCTATAGGAACATTCACTTATTCAAACATGGCCCATAAATCGATGCAACGCTAAAGAAAGACAAATTTATACACTTTCACCAAAGAAAGACAGCAAAATTTCGGCCTAGTATAACGAAAATCCCAACATCATTTATGTGACATAGAAAAGAATGACAAAGTAGCATTAAAAGAGCAATTACATGTGAGAACAAGTATATCCAATCATCTTCCCAGTTGGGGTGTGAGCTGGAAGCATTGGGACACGCAATCGTCCTTTCGAAATGACTATTGTCATTGGGTGGCAATCCACCACCCTCCACATGCATAAGGCACATGGAGTGGTGGCCTCACACATGCGAGTATTCAATGCGAGTGAAGAAGGTGGCAGGGAGAGTTTTACGTTGGGTTCTCTAGCTTTTTTGCTGTTGTGGTAAGTCATTCCACTGTCTGCAAAGGAAATTTAGATATAGGCAGGTCTGCGACAAGCTACGGTTCTGGGGAGATGATCCTCGTGGTCCTCCACTATGTGATTGTCGTCTTTAAGTTCACTCAAGTCGCTCTTTTCAGATATGTTTTTAGTTTCTATTTTTGTTGCCTCACTCCCATGGATAGCCACATAATTCTGCTAGTTTTTTGGAGGAAAGGATATTTTCTGAAGTTGAAGGTGTCAGGCGAGGAGGTAACTCCTCAAATGAATTGTGTTTTTTCATTAAGATTACTCATGGTTATATACATGAGGGAATGACTCTTGGGCTTCACCTCCCGATGACTCTTCATTTTCCATTATTTACTATTTACAATATTTACAAGTGTTCACCCAATCCCAATGATTAGGTGTCAACATTCCCCCCTTTAATTTGAAGGGACGTTGGTGAGTCCGAGCATCGTTTTGAATCTTTCAAACTTTTCTCTTCCAAGCGCTTTGGTGAAGATGTCTGCAATCTGCTCATTAGTGGAACAATGGCATAGATGGATTGTCTTGGCCTCAACATGATGTCGAATCAGATGGTATTTTGTATTGATGTGCTTTGTTCGATCATGGAACTTTGGGTTCTTGACCAAATTTATTGCAGAGGTGTTGTCAATCATGAGTGGAGTTGAATGTACTTGTTTTACCTGCAAATCTTCCAAAATTTTCGTGAGCCACACAATTTCTTTTGTTACCTCATCTGTTGCCACATATTCTGCCACTGTTGTGGAATCTGCTGGAATTGATTGTTTGCATGATCTCCAGGAGATAGCTCTTGATCCAAGACTCATAGCATAACCTTAAGTAGATACCCCAGTTTCTTTGTCTCCATCAAAGTCTGAATTAGAGTATCCAATCAAGCTGAAGTCGCCCACTTGTGTATACTTGAGTCCAAATTCTTGGGTTCCCTTCAAGTACTTTAGAACTCTTTTTGCAGCAAACCAATGTCCCCCACAAGGATTTTTCATAAACTTGGAGAGGATTCCAACAACAAACAAAATGTCTGGTCTAGTAGTAGTCAGGTAGTTGAGACTTCCTACAAGCTGTCTATACTTTGTTGCATCCTCAAATTCTTTTCCTTCAATGGATGTGAGCTTTAAGTTTTGTTCCATTGGAGTAGTCAGAGGATTGCACTCAGACATGCTAAATCGGTTCAACAGATCTCCAATATACTTCTTTTGAGAGAGGAATATAGACTTTAGATGTTGAGTTACTTCAATACCAAGATAATAGTGAACATAGCCCAAGTCAGTCATTTCAAAACCTTTCCTCAATTCCTTCTTTATGGATGTAATGTAGCTCTCATTGTTCCCTATCATCAAAAGATCATCTACATATACCACAAGATATACAACTGCTTTGCCAACTTTCTTGACAAACAAAGTTGCATTGTCAAGATCATAATGTTTGAAGTTGGGTTTCAGAAGATGTTCAGTTAACTTTTCATACGAGGCTCACGGTGCTTGCTTGAGGCCATACAAGGATTTCACAAGTTTGCATACTTTATGTTCATGTCCCTCCACAACAAATCATTCAGGTTGGGACATAAAAACATTCTCTTTTAGATCTCCATTCAAAAAAGCAGTTTTTACATTCATTTGATGGACTTTCCAACCGTTTTGAGCTGCTAAGGCAAAGGGTGTTCGGATGGTAGCCCATTTTGCTGTGGGGGTAAAAGTCTCCTCATAATCGACCCCTTCCTTATGTGCAAAACCTTTTGCCACAAGCCTGGCTTTGTGCTTGTCCAGTGAGCCATCAACTTTATACTTGTTCTTGTAGACCCGCTTGTAGCCAATTGGTTTGGTTCCCAATGGAGGATTAACCAGCTTCCAAGTGCCATTCTTTATCAAGGCATCATACTCCTTTTGCATTGCTTCTTTCCATTCATTATGAGAAGTGGCTTCTTTGAAGGAAGTTGGTTCAAAATCTGTAGACAAATTCAATTCACAATCATAAGAAACATCCATATCAACAGGTGAATCAAAATCATCTACATCACCTCCATTTTACCTGGTTGAATTTCTTGTTCCTGTCTTTCCAACCTCATCAAGATGAACACTTTCAAGTGTCTTTGTCAGCCACTTTGGGGGACCTTTCTGAGATGGTCCAAGCTGCTTAATTGATTGAGTTGGGACTGAATCAAGATTGGGTCTCCCAATTCTATTAATCACATCACTCAAAGTATCATCAGTGGTTGGAGTTACATTTGGGGGAGAGAGTGCTTCAGAAGAAGATTCCATAGATTGATCCAGCAAAGGAATCCCCCCTTCAAGATGTGGAATCTGATTATCAAATTCTTGAAATGGTTTTGCATGCTCGAATCTATCTAAGCGATCAAGTTGCTGCTCAACAACATTGTCAGCTTTGGAAGTTTCAAGAAAGATTACATTTCTAGATACAACAAACTTTTTATTAACTTCATCATAGAGATGATACGCTTTGGAGGTATTTGAATACCCCAAGAACATACACTTATGACTCCTTGCACGAAGTTTGTTTCTATGTACCTTTGGTATGAAGGTATAACAGGTTGAACCAAAAACCCTGAGATGCTTTACCGAGGGAATGTGTCCATACTACATTTCATAAGGAGTCTTGTTTCTGATAACATTAGATGGACATCTATTCCTTACATATACAACACATAGATCTGCATCAACCCAAAACAACAATTTTATATTCTTGAAAAACATCATGGAATGTACCATATTTAAGATTGTCCTATTCATTCTTTCAGCTACTCCATTCTGTTGGGGATTATAGGGCACATTTGTTTGATGTTTGATCCCATCTGGCGAAGATAGTTTTCAAATTCATTTGAAGTGTATTCTTTTCCATTATCAGTGCCAATAGAGCCAATATGACATTGTGCGTCATTTTCAATCCATGTATGAACGTTCTTGAATGTTTGAAAAACATCATATTTGTTCTTCAGTAAATAAACCCAACACATTCTGGTGTAGTCATCAATAAATGTCATCATATATTTATTTCCATTTGCAAAAGGAACAGGCATTGAACTGCATAAATCTGAATGAATGAGTTCAATTTTTGTATGTGCTCTGGAATGTGAATCATGAAAAGATTGTTTACTATGCTTTCCTAGAATACAAGCATCACACTACTTAAGTTTCCTAAGAATTGTAGGCAAACCAGTAACACCATTTTTCCTCAACAAGCGAACGCTGTCATAGTTCAAGTGTCCAAATCTAGCATGACATAAAAGACTTGATGGAAATGTACCTTCATCATAATGAGAACTGTATGAGAAATTATGTGCATGAGTAGAGGTACCTTGTAGCTTCAAAAGTCTTTCGTCTTCTATCCCCGTCATGACAAGTGAGTGATCTTATGCTTTTCTCACCTCAACCTTGCCATCAAACAAATGAATGGAGTGTCCTTGTTGGCGGATGTGGACCAAGGAAAACAAGTTTCTCTTCAACTGTGGGAGATATAAAACATCATGCAAAAGAAAATCTGGAAGACTAGGAATT
The DNA here is from genome assembly GCA_000404065.3 of Pinus taeda. Classification (NCBI taxonomy): domain Eukaryota; kingdom Viridiplantae; phylum Streptophyta; class Pinopsida; order Pinales; family Pinaceae; genus Pinus; species Pinus taeda. The sequence continues at coordinate 38,170 of APFE031584921.1, read as the reverse complement.
TGAGCCTGATTGTGCCAAGCCCTGATGGATTGAGTTTTGATTTGTTAGCAAAGTATACTGCTCCATCAACATTGTCAGTAAATTCTTCAAAAAAATTTCTTCTAAAAGTCGTGGCAAGTTGCTCCTGAATCAAGCAACCAAGAAGCAATCATTTTTCCAAGAAGCAAGTGAAGCATTAAACAAGTCTTCATTTACTCCAATATTACAATGTGCCACAACATAGTGAGCAGATTCAGGTGCTTTACCTTTCTTTTTGTCATTGGTTTTACGTTTGTCTTGATTTATTTCCTGGTCAATTTTGTCCCAAGGCAACTTGCATGTGGATGCATCATGTGATCCATCTCTACTGCAATGTATGCAATGAAGATCAGATTTTTCTCCTTGAAAGTGTCTGCCCCCCCTGCCTCTGAAATTTCTTCTTACTCTTCCTCTTCGACCATCTCTTCCTCTGGAAGAATATTGAGCATGATTCTTCTCTCTATGTGCAAGACACACAACTTCTTTAGAAGACTGAGGAGTTGTCTTTTTCCCAAAAGCTTTCTCTCTCAGCAAATTTCTTAACAAGGGAGTCAAAGGTAATCTCTTTGAGGTTTCCATTTGCTTGCAATGACTCAAGGTAATTTGAATAAGTAGGATAAAGTGCCTTGACAAAAGCTATCAGAGGAATGTCTAGTTCAACATTAGTGACTTTGATATCATGCATAATAGATCTTACTTCTGATGCTAGGGCAAGAGGATCATCATTTTGTAATTCAAGACTGAAGAATTTAATCATCAATTGGACAACTTCAAGCTCAGAGTGTGAGTCATAGTGTTCCTTCAACTGCTGCAAGGCTTCAAAAGCATTTGAAAATGTGAAATATGGCGACTCGCCTCTGCATTTACATATGTTGCATTTGAGCCTTCGGTCGTCAACCTTCCCATTGAGGTCGAGAGTTCGAGCATCTCTCCATGCTCATAACACTAGTGTTCATTCCTCCACAACCTTCAAACTATTCCACGTAGAGATTTGGGACACCACGGTTATGCAAGGCAGGAAATGGCAGGAAATGTAGGACAAGGGAGTTACAAGGGCAGGAAAGCTAAAAATGGAGCTGGCTCTGATACCATGTTATTTTGTTTCTGGTTGGCATATCATGCAGTTAGGTGTCCAACAAATCTGGTTTCCCTCTGGGCAGGTTGGGGCCACCTAAACATTTGATTTCTGGTTGTAACTTGCCATTTTCTGATAGAAATTGAATACAAAGGTCCTGCCAAGATTACGATTTTTTTTATATCCAATCATCATCATATGCCAATATAGAAGCTACAAGACAAGAATGAAGATATCCAAACATCAAAATTCATCCATCCATCCAATTTCGCCCTCCAAAAAGAATAGCAAAAATCTCTTAAGAGAGAATGATCAATCCAAGGGATGATGAGAGAATGAATCAACTCATTATCTATTTATACAATGTCTAATGAATTCAATTTAGCTTATGTTGGCCTAATTTATCGCCTAGAATAAAATAATGTGAAAATAACAAGCACTTTTTGTGACAAGCCTACCAAACTAGCTCAATAACAAAGGAGTAAGCCTCTCAAGAGGGTCGAATGATCAATAACATGTGTAGTTGGGCCTTAGAGGAGGGCTAATGAAGTCCAAAAGGTGCCATGATGCAGAAATGGACTCCCAACATAGTGGACAAGGTGTTGGCCCCTTGTTTTCCTAGCGAAAACTTGTGGTGCTCCCATGTGGGTGTGGGGGCACAAGGTCATCCTCATGGATCTCCATATGGTTTGGAAGTGCCTATAGACCATTTGTAAGGGTCGGAATAATGACATAAGCCCTGCCACTGCAACGGGGAACAATTCTCTGGACCCTGGAACTTCTGCCAAGTGTATGGTGCATCTATGGAGCCGGTTGGGCATGGTGAACTAGGTGCATCATCCTCGTATGGAAGGTGGAATAGGAGCAACAACGAATGTTGTTGGGAATCCATGAAGTAATCTCGACTATGGTGGAGGCCCATGGCTGTCAATGCTCACCCAACTAGTGCTAATGTGGCTCTCTGGAGGGTTAGGACCCCGTATAGGGAGACCAAGCCCCAAATGGAAAACCACCTGTAATCCTGCATAAGATCTAATGCGTCCCCTTGCCCTCCAATACAACAAATCATTGGAATAATCAAGTAAAAGAGCTTACAAGTCATGGAACCAGTGGGGCACTTCATGGTGGCATGCCCTTCCATAGTGGGCTTTGGTATGTATAAGTGTCTCCAAGCTCAACAGTGGGTTAACCAAGTACCTTGTTAGGTGGTTTCAACTTCTAAAGGGCGTGACAAGTCCATGGTGCATCCTTCAAGTGGCAGGGGGCAAATGATATAATAATGGAATGGAGTGGGGATTAGGGAAAACATCCAGGCCACATAGGAAGGTGCAGGGGTAGCTATAACAGGGGAAGCCCATACCTGGGTATATAAGTGTAGGAGGGAGCAGATCGTGGTACATGAGTTACCCTGACCTTTGTTTTTGCACTATTCTTGATATGCCTTTTGCCTTTTATTAAATTTTCTTCATAATTGCTCGGTGCTCGAGGGGATGGAGAGCATGATGTGTGAGATGTAGTAGTGAATACCCCCTTAAGGTTTGGCGGTTCATTGCCCACCAGGGGTTGGGACAATCATGGGTTTCTTAATGATAGAGGAGGCTCATCTAGAGCCTATAGGAATGAGGGTCATGGCCATGGGAGGGGTAGAGCTTATGTTTGGCTTTTGCCCTCGTGCTAAATTTGTATGTCCCGACCATCTTTTGCATTTTGTGGTACATTTCCTGTTGAGAGTGGCTAAATTATGCTTTTACTTTTCTTTTTAGCTGCATCAACCTCCGGGGCATTGTTCTAGGCCTGACCCAAGGTGTGGATGTTATGGAACTAGCTCACAAAATAGAAGAAGAGATAGATCAACGACTTCAAATTAGCCTCTCCAAGGGGGAAACTTCCTTTACATTACACATATGAACAATTCTTGGATGATTCAAATGACAAAACCTCCTTTCTATATATAAGAGTCTAAGGGGTCACAATATAATGAGAGTCGATATAAAAATAATAATGTAAGGACACAACAATAAAAATAGTGGGCTTCTATGGGGGCACAATAATAACGATATGGGGGCTACATGGGCACAACAATAACAATAAGGGGGCTACACTGACAATAACAATGAGGGAATACACTAGTATTACAGGGACCTAACATGCCCCTCTCTTTCAAAAAAGTGTTGCCCTGAACTCTTGAGTAGTTTTCGATGCTTCTGTATAAAGTTCTCATCCTTCCATGTGGAATCTTCGATAGGTAAGTTCTTCCACTTAATGAGATACTCTGAAATTGATCGATTTCGTAGTTTTCGAGTTCTTGTTTCCGTGACTAAGGTTCCAATATGATTTTTCCTTCTTCGTTAAGTTCCGGTAATATTGTTTGAACTGGGAGCTTATCACCTATAACTTTTTTTAAGCATGAAACATGGAAAACTAGGTGCACTCGGGAAAATGTAGGAAGCTCCAATTTGTATGCCATGGTACCAATCTTTTGCAACACCTTGTAAGGACCATAATACTTTGGTTATAATTAATTATCCTTAGGTTGCTTGAGGGACATTTGTTTGTATGATTGTAGCTGTAAAAATACCCAGTGACCTGCAACAAAACTTCTTTCGCTGCGATGTTGATCTGCCTGTTGTTTCATTCTATACTGCACCAAAGTGAGGTTATCCTTTAAGAGTTGGAGAACTTGTTGTTGATGATCGATGTGATCTTCCACTTCTTGAACCTTAGAATGATTGTCTAAGACTTTTTGGAGATTTGGAGAAATAGATGATTTTGATGTTTGAACCTTTAGTGAACATAATTGTGCAATTACGCCCAATTTTTCTTTCTTTAGAAGCCTTGTCATGCCATTAGAGCTGATTATCTTTCCTAGCTTCACTGCGATACCTCTTAATTCAACTTCCTTTCCTTCCCAAAAAAATTTCAAGAAAAGTTCTTGAAAATTAAAATCTATCGTACCCAAAGATTGTAACCATTGGATTCCTATTACAACATCAACACCACCCATTGGAATGGAATGCATTGGACCATTCAATACATATTCTCCCATAGATAACTTGATATTATGGCACTTTCCAGAGCAATTTATGGTTCCTCCATTTGCAACCATCACTTGACACTCTGGTGCTGGATATAGGAAACAATTCAACTCCTTAGCTATCTTACAATGAATAAAATTATGGGTACTGCCCGAATCAATCAACACTATTACCTTTTTCTTCTTGATATGTCCTTCTATCTTGAGAGTTTGAGGAGTGGTAATTCCTACCAATACATTACAAGATATGGTTGAATTCATTTCTTCTTTCTTTGGGGTTGGTTCTTGGTGTATATCCTCTTCTTTTGATGTTTCTTGTTTCTTTTCTTCCTCCTCTTCACAATCTATGTAAATTAATTTCTTCTCAACACACTTATGACTTGTATTTGCTATCACAGCTACAACAAAGTCCTTCCGCTTTTTTTTCTTCCAATTGTTGTGGTGTCAACCTTGTAGCTTGTGGAAGGCTAGGAGCAACAACACTTCCATTTTTATAGTTATGAGTGGTAGGCTTCCTTGTTGCCATAATTTTGCTTGCCAACCTGAATTCCTTCTCCAATGAATTAGGTTCCCAAAGGCGAACCTCTTGTTGGATGTTATCCTTTAAAGTCCCTATGAAGACATCAATCCTATGCTCCTCTGGAATATTATTTACCCTTATATTCAATTTTTGGAAGTCCTCAATGTGGTCTGCTATTGAACCCTTTTGTTTGAGATTTGTCAATTGGCTAAAGAAGGTGTTTCACTTTGTATCCTCATAATGTGCTATCATTTCCTTCGTAAAAATTGACGAAGTGACACGTGGTTTACGAGAACAAAGCCATCGATAGCATACAAACTGATTGGGTTCTAAATATAAAGTTGCAATTCATACCTTTTTTGTGTTTTGCACATTATGGAGATCAACATATTGCTCCATCTGTAGTATCCATGTTACGAGATCCTTGCCATCTAACTTCCTCATATTGATCTTTGGCATATGGTGGGTCTTCTATCCAACATTAGAGTCTATGAAATCATGATTAACATTTCTTTTGTTCTCATCATGAGTTTCCTCTACTACCTTTTCGCCATTAGGAAGCCTTTCTTGTAGCAACTTTGTCAAACCTTCCTTCAAACCTTCCCATGTCTTTCTTCCAATCTTCCATGTTGCCTTTTAGTTTTGCTTCTATACCATCGATCTTAGCTTCCACGACATTCTTCAAACCATTCATCTTATTTTCGATTTCATTATTCAAACCATCCATCTTAGCTTCTGTTACTTTTTGTGAGAGCAAAATTTGTTGCACTTGGTCTCGTAATTTTTGTGAGAGCAAAATTTTGTTGCATTTCTTCCTCTTCTTCAGGTGTCATAGTAGAGCTTTTAGGTTGCTTAGTAGGTGTTTCCATTTTCTTTCTTCGGGGCATCAATTAATGATAATTATGCTTCACTATGCCCTTTGAATCACTTCAAACTAATTTTTCAAACAAATTTTACGCAAATTTTAAAAACTGCACACATTTTTTTTCGCATTGTAGGAGCTCGATGTTGAATCTGTCTTATCTCTGTAAATTCGGATCTCCAAGGTCTGAAATTTCTTCTTGTGGTAGATATCTGAGTCCTCTTTCCAACCCCACAAGTTTGATCGAGATTGGATTCTTCAAGAAAGAGTTATGCCAAATCCCCACAATAACCTGATTATGGACTGGTTTAGTAGAACGAAGTTGTACAAGATGCCATGTATCACTGTTTCAACTTTCGGCCCTGAAATTGCTACATGAAAAACTACTGTCTGTGCACTTTCAACTACTTCTTACAAAATTTCAATCCAATGCCTGGAATGAAAGTTATTACGGTTTTCCCTAGGTCATGCATTTGAGACATAATTCTGGAGCCCGCAAAAACCCTAACTTCCTCAAAGCATATCTCCAAAAATATAGCGAGCCAAGATCTGAAATTTTTACATGAAGTTCTCTGCGATTTTGGCTCCACGTGGTAAAAATTTCAGCTTCAGAAGCCTCGTAGAAAACTATTTATGACTATTTTTCCTAGGTCACCTTTTTGAGACAGAATTCTGGAGTCCACCAAAACCCTAACTTCCTCAGAGCATATCTCCGAAAATAGCAAACCAAGATCTGAAATTTTTACACGAAGTTCTCTGAGATTTCGGCTCCACGTGGTAAAAAATTCAGCTTTTGAAGCCTCATAGAAAAAAGTTATAGTGAAAATGCCAAGATGACCTGTTTGAAGAAGCGAAACCCTATAATCCAAAGCTCTGATACCAAATGTTATGCAACCAATTCACAAAGTAGAAGAAGAGATAGATCAACGACTTCAAATTAGTTTATTCGAGGGGGAAACCTCCTTTACATTACACAAATGAACAATTCTTGGATGATTCAAATGACAAAACTTCTTTTCTATATATAGGAGTTTAAGGGGTCACAATATAAACAGAGCCAACATAACAATAATAATGTAAGGGCACAACAATAACAATAGTGGAATTCTATAGGGGCACAATAATAACAATATGAGGACTACATGGGCACAACAATAACAATAAGGGGGCTACACTGACAATAACAAAGAGAGAATACACTAGTATTATAGGGACCTAACAGTGGACAAGAGGGGGAGGCTAACCATATGTGAGACCCGGTGGACACATGTGGACCGAGATGGGAAAATAAATGAATGGGGGTAAAATGAGTGGAAGGGGAGTGATGTAGGTGGTATCGAGAAGCGGAACCACGTAACCAAAATTGGGATTTCCCTTGTAGTGCCAACCCAAAAGCCAAATGGTCAGTGAAGGAGACCTCACGAGACTATGATACAAGGGTAACCATGAAATCAGGCAATGGAGACAAGAATATAAGCCTAATCCACTCTTTCTGCCAAATCCCCCCACCAATCTTATGTCGAAAAGTGCCCATAGACAAGTAAGGAAAATGACTCAACTATACCAATGAAAGGCCATACCTTAGGGGTTAAAAGGCCCACCTTCAAACATACATCCATGACAAGTGGTTTAGGGACAACATGACTGACTCAGATGGTGGAGAAAATGGCACATCGAGCTATCTGGTGGCTACGAGGGGTTACTGGCTGTTGAGGACCATTTAGGATAAATTTTTTCTTCCATACACATTACCCACAAGTGGTGGGTAACATTTGGCTCCAACTGGGACATGAGCTCTTGGAAAAGTGCATGAAGCTACTCGAAAGGGAGCTTATGGCACACTAGCAACCTCTTGGTTACTGTAGACCTGTTATCTGCACATACAAAGGCTAAGCACACAAGGCACCATGTTTTTGTGGTGTCTTATGATCACCCATGCTTAGTATTAGGCCGTAACGATCAATCAGAAAGAAAAAAATGTGCAAAGTTAATTTAAATGCAACTTAATCTATCATGAGAAATATCATATGATGTTAGTTCTAACGAGAAAATCAACATGCAATGGATCCAATCCTAACATGCATATAGTAAGGCTAATACTAAGTGTTATCATAAAGCGAGTGCAACCAACATGTCATCACATTAATATACATATGCCTGCTAGTATGATTACTCATGTAGCAAATCCCAAATCGAATGTGGACATAGTCCCATGGAGGATGACGCAGGTGGGAGGTAGGAAAACATGATCTCCATTCAAGGTAAAGGGAAGTCCTAGGAGAAATAAAATAAGTCAATCTATAAGAGTCAAGATTTCCTTCTAAGTACACAATGTTGGAATGAATGATAACTCTCAAGTACTCCTTATCATAATCATTGTTTATAATATTATGCTTTGTAGATGCCACAAGGTTGTGACGAGAGGGGAACGAAGGGTGAGGGAAAGGAGTGCAACAAAGAGGTTGCTCACAGTGATGTTCACATTGGAAAGGGGAGGCTATAGAGTGATCATAATCGTGAAGGTGTGTCAAAGGAGATAAAGTATATTCAATGAGGGGTTCATATATATATATATATATATATATATATATAAATACGGAGGCTATAAAGTGATCATAATCATGAGGGTGTGTCAAAGGAGATAAAGTATATTCAATGAGGGGTTCATATATATATATATATATATATAAACGAGGGAATCACTTGATGAAGACTCAAGATGATGAACAATAGAAAAGGGTAAAGGGGAGGGTGAAGTCTCAACAAGATCCTTTCCCTGAAAAGCCAACTCTAGAGGCTCAAGTGATTTGGCATCATAAGGGAGGTAGGAATGATCAAGGGCCTTATCAATGCTATCATTGTTGGTATCAAAGATAGGGTCTTCCCGAAAAGGAGAATTCATCTTCAATTGCTCCCTTTCATGCAAGGGAAAATGATAATTCTCCTTCCCAAGGGTATCGATGGATATGTCATCATAAACAATGCCTGAGAGAAGGGGAGGATCACTCTCAACCTCATCCTCCTTGTCAGTGTCATAAATGGGAGCACAGTCAAATTGAGAACCAACAATTTCCCATTTCTCCTTTTCAATATGGAAATAATCTACAATGTCATTTTCGAAGGGGCTAATGGGATCACCTTCCTCAAGGTTCCCAAAAGGAGTACTATCCTTTGAGAAGGGTAAGGTTAGTCCCAACTTCACTTTCCATAGACTCATTCTTTCCTACACACATGTTTTTAGAATCATCTTTTTCATTGTGTGGACCCAACGATGACTCATCTTCTTGATCATTACTTAGATTTTCAATGTCTTGATGATGCTCGATGAAGGCTTCCTCTTGGATGCTTAATGGAGGGTATACTTGAAAGTGTCTAAGAAAGCCATCAACAAACTCCTCAATAGATGAGATGCTCCCAGGTTCATGATCATGCAACCACGTGTTATGACCACTGAGGGATCCCATGAACAACATCATAAGGACATCTTAGTGAACCACTTTCTCTTTTGAAGCATGTGCTTTAAATCTTTCTACATGGTCAATTGCGGAGAGTGGATCACCATCAAACACGAGAACCCCATGTACCATCCTTCTTGTGACATGATTAGGGTGGCCGAGGACGCTAGCGATGTCCAAAGCGGGAAAATCATCAAAGAAACATTGCCTATTTGAGATATGCATGTAAATTTTGTAGGAGTCGTCAAGGTGAATTTAAAGATGCCTAAAAAATGATTGCTTCATCCTACAAGCATTGACCTTAAAGTTCAATGGAGAACTCGGGCTTTGTTCTTCCAATGGAGTCGCCAATAGTGATATGTCAATATGTTGTATGGGGAACAAAACACACGTCTCGTGTTCCTGACAATGACGCCACAATGTTATCGCTCAAACTAGCAGGGGTCGTAGGAGGGGGGACCTATAGGGCAACTACTAGGTAAGGGCAACAATGGAGCGATAACCCACTGTCACCTCAGCTAAGGCTCCTTGCTCTTTACAGACTTTCACTGATGGGAGGAGACATTATATAATGAGGATCACGAAGATGAATGGATTAACGATAGGGTGAAAGGTGATCCTAGAAGCCTATTCACAAGAGAGGCTCAAATGTATGGCTTACTTGTTTGGAAAGTAAGATGAAAGGCTCTATAAGAAGGGTTTAGGGGAATTCCAAGGGCTAGGGTTTGAGTATATGACTTGTCAAGGAGATTCCTAGCCCCTAAAATCCTTGTGGAAACTTGGATTCCAAGTGGTCTTTGTGGATTGATCTTTAAAATGTTATGGGACCACAAGGGGCCAAGTCGACATAGAATTAGGTCAAGGGGATGGAATTGATCAAACAAGGGTGTGCTTGAGCTAATTGATGGGGATAAAGGGATTAAAGGAGATTTTTTTTTTGAATTTGATGCAATAATCTCAATGAGGTCACCAGCCAAGGGAAACCTAGGGCAAGAAACGATTCTCAAGCTAGGGGTTGCAATATCTCGAGATCCCACTGTTGGATTTGCTTCCAATTTGGAAGGCCTCTAGAGAAAAATCCAATGCAGTTTTGGACCAAAAATCAAAGTATTTGGATGGCTAGATTGTGCGATAAGTGATGCCCTAGGTGACCTATGTAGTCTAGGCCTAGAAAGAAAGGGAGAAGGTGAGAAAAATATGTTTTAAGGTGATCACCTATGGAAGACCAATGCCTATTCCTTTCGGAGAAATGGAGTCAAGAAGATTCCAATGATTAGGTTGGTTTCATTCAGTCAAGGAGGCCTCTAGAACAATTTCTCATGATAATTAGGGTATGAGGAAAATTGCTTCAAGGTCTTTATACTTCAATGTGCAGTGACTTATCAAGATAAATTTCAGTGAATTATCTCTAGGAACATTCACTTATTCAAACATGGCCCATAACTCGATGCAATGCTAAAGAAAGACAAATTTATACACTTTCACCAAAGAAAGGCAACAAAATTTCGGCCTAGTATAACGAAAATCCCAATATCATTTATGTGACATAGAAAAGAATGACAAAATAGCATTAAAAGAGCAATTATATGTGAGAACAAGTATATCCAATCATCTTCCCGGTCAGGGTGTGAGCTGGAAGCATTGGGACACGCAATCGTCCTTTCGAAATGTTATGGGATCACACGGGGCCAAGTGGACCTAGAATTAGGTCAAGGGGATGGAATTGATCAACCAAGGGTGTGATTGATCTAATTGATGGGGATAAAGGGATCAAAGGAGAAATTTTCTTTGAATTTGATGCAATAATCCCAATGAGGTCACCAACCAAGGGAAACCTAGGGTAAGAAACGGTCCTCGAGCTAGGGATTTCAATATTTCGAGATCTCACTGTCGGATTTGCTTCAAATTTGGAGGGCCTCTAGAGAAAAATCCAGTGCAGTTGTGGACCAAAAATTGAAGTATTTGGATGGCTATATTGTGAGATAAGTGATGCCCTGTGTGACCTATGTAGTCTAGGCCTAGAAAGAAAGGGAGAAGGTGAGAAAAATGTGTTTTAAGGTGATCACCTATGGAAGACCAGTGCCTATTCCTTTGGGGGAAATGGAGTAAAGAAGATTCCAATAATTAGGATGGTTTCATTTAGTCAAGGAGGCCTCTAAAAAATTTTTGCATGATAATTAGGGCATGAGGAAAATTGCTTCAAGGTCTTTATACTTCAATGTGCAATGACTTATTAAGATAAATTTCAATGAAATATCTCTAGGTACATTCACTTATTCAAACATGGGCCATAACATGATGCAACGCTAAATAACGACAAATTTATACCCTTTCACCAAAGAAAAGGAGCAAAATTTCGCCCTAGTATAGCAAAAATCCCAACGTCATTTATGTGACATAGAAAAGAATGACAAATTTGCATTAAAAGAGTACTTACATGTGAGAACAAGTATATCCAATCATCATCATATGCCAATATAGAAGCTCCAAGACAAGAATGAAGATATCCAAACATTAAAATTCATCCATCCATCGAATTTCTTCTGCCAAAAAGAATAGAGAAAATCTCTTAAGAGAGAATGATCAATCCAAGTGATGATGAGAGAATGAATCAACTCATCATCTATTTATACAATGTCTAATGAATTCGATTTAGCTTATCTTGGCCTAATTTTGCTGCTAGAATAAAATAATGTGCAAAATAACAAGTACTTTTGGTGACAAGCCCTCCAAACTAGCTCAATAACAAAGGAGTAAGCCTCTCAAGAGGGTCGAATGATCAATAACATATATCGTTGGGCCTTAGAGGAGGCCTAATGAAGTCCAAAGGGTGCCATGATGTAGAAATAGTCTTCCAACATAGTGGACAAGGGGTTGGCCCCTTGTTTTCCAAACAAAAACCCATGGTGCTCCCAAGTGGGTGTGGGGGCAAAAGGTCATCCTCATGGGTCTCCAAATGGATTGGAAGTGCCTGTAGACCATCTGTAAGGGTTGGAATGATGACATAAGCCCTGCGTCTGCAGCGAGGAACAATCCTCTGGACCCTAGAACTTTTGCCAAGTGTATGGTGCATTTGTGGAGCCGACTGGGCATGGTGAACCAGGTGCATCGTCCTCGTCCAAAAGGTGGAATAGGAGCAATTAATGAGTGTTGCTGGGAATCCATGAAGTATTCTCGACTATGGTGGAGGCCCATGGCTCTCAACATTCACCCTAGAAGTGCGAATGTGGCCCTCGGGAGGGCTAGGACCCCGTATAGGGAGACCAAGCCCCAAATAGCTATCCATCTGTTATCCTGCATAAGATTCAATTCGTTTCTTTGCCCTCCAATACAACAAATCATTAGAATAATCAAGTAAAAGAGCTTACAAGTCATGGAACCAGTGGGGCACTTCATGGTGGCATGCCCTTCCATAGTGGGCTTTGGTATGTATAATAGTCTCCAAGCTCAATAGGGGTTTAGCCAAGAACCCTATTAGGTGGTTCCAACCGGTAAAGTGGGTTACATGTCCATGGTGCATCCTTCAAGTGGCAGGTGGCAAATGATATAATAATGAAATGGAGTGGGGATCATGGGAAACATCCAGGCCACATGTTAAGGTGTAGGGGTAGCTATAATAGGGGAAGCCCATACCTGGGTATATAAGTGCAGGAGGGAGCATATCGTGGTACATGAGTTACCTCGACCTTTATTTTTCCACCCTTCTTCATATGCCTTTTGCCTTTTATTGAATTTTCTTCATAATTGCTCGAGGCTCCAAGGGATGGAGAGAATGATGTGTGAGATGTAGCAGTGAATACCTGCTTAAGGTGAGGCACTTCATTGCCCACCAGGGGTTGGGGCAATCATGGGTTCATCTAGGGCCTATAAGAACTGGGGTGATGGCCATGGAAGGGGGTAGAGCTCATGTTTGGCTTTTGCCCACGTGCTAAATTTGTATGTCTTGGCAATATTTTGCATCTTATGGTATATTTTCTTTTGAAAGTGGCCAAATTATGCTTTTACTTTTCTTTTTAGCTGCATCAACCTCCGAGGCATCATTCCTGGCCTGACCCAAGGTGTGGACAAGGGCGGGGGGAGGCTAACCATATGTGGACCTTGTCGACACGTGGACCCAAATGGGAAAATAGATGAATCGGGGTAAAATGAGTGGAAGAGGAGTGATGTAGGTGGTATCGAGAAGCGGGCCCACGCAACCAAAATCGAGATTTACTGCGTTGTTCCAACCCAAAGGCCAAATGGTCAGTAAAGGAGACCCCATGGGACTAGGATACAAGGGTAACCATGAAATCAAGCAATGGAGACAGGAATCTAAGCCTAATCCACTCTAATCCCCCCTCCAATCTATGTCCAAAAGTGACCATGACAAGTAAGGAAAACTACTCAACTATACCAATGAAAAGCCATACTTTTGGGGTTGGAAAGCCCACCTTCAAAGTGGTTGAGGGACTACATGTTTGGCTCAGATGGTGGAGAAAATGGCACATCGAGCTATCTGGTGGCTACAAGGGGCTATTGGCTGTTTGTTGAGGACCATATAGCATAAAATTTTTCTCCCATACACATTACCCACAGGTGGTGGGTAACAAGCACTTAATAACTTCGCATGTTCTTCGTTTTGAGATTGTTTCGTAATTCGTCATTAATTACTCTGGTCATAAGATTAATCATAACTTAAGTACCTGAACACTAAGCAAATCTTAAACCAATAACAATAATCACTCATCCACCTTGCATGAGCATTCTAAGTTTAGTTGCACTAATAATTTACCTCCAAGCATAAACTTGGTTGATAGAATTCTAGGGCCACCATTTCTCAATTTAGCTTGAGGGATTCAACACCTTTCTAGTGGTTAACACAGTGACCTTGCAGTCGTCAGAGCGACAGTCTCTGCAGCGTCGAAGGTATCAAGTGTTTGGAACATAGGGGGAGGTATCGTGAATCAAACCTTTTCTTGCTTCCATTTGGCTTCCATCCCACAACCTACACCAAACACTGGTTCCAAAATAGTTAAGAGGAAGGTTATACTTAGACTAGGCATATAACTAAAAGTAACTAAGATTCTTGCATCACAACTAGGTCTTAGGATTTGCATAGCATATGGGTTAGTGGAGCATCTAAGCAATGATTGTCCATTCGGTTACTTGATTTCTAATTGATAGAAAGTAAGAAGTTGATTCCATAAGGCATTGGTCTACATTTGAATTTAATCTAATCCTTAAATCCTTCTTAAATCAACCAAGTAACTATGCCATTGAATCGTGTCTCCTGGACTCGTTGGTTGCCAACTTGTCCTTCGTCTTCTCATTTCCATAGGGGCTACCCCCCATAACTTGTTGTTGGGAGACAACTAGAAAGGAGAGGCCGAGGATCAGAGGGACAAATCCCGACCTGAGTTGTTGTCGCCGTGCCTGTACAATCTGAGCGACAACATGAATAAATTAAGCTAATTGGCTAAATTATTTGGTTAAAGTCACTTGGTCTACTAGATAATATTGTGTCTCAGAATTGCGTATGTATTTTGAGGGTCTATAATGAACGGGTAACCCCCTTTGAGGGTTGAATTTGTAAAATTTTATGTAAAAAATATTTTAGTGCATGGTCCTGCATACTTAAACACCATGGCTAAAATATTTCAGGGTGGAAAAAATAATTAGTTAATTTATTAATTAATTAATTTTTTTGGCAAAAATAAAATTAATCCTAAGCCAAAAAATTAATTAATTAGAGTCAAAAAATTAAAATGCTAGAGAAATTAAATTCTTCAAGTGGAAAAATTCGTGGGTCTTAAAGAAATTTCAAAGAAAAATTGGACCCTTAGGCCTTGGTGGTTGAGTCAAAGTCAATTTTTTGAGGAATTAGCTCAAAATAATTATTTTTGAGCTAATAAAAAATGGGTTTAATGAGAAATTGGAAAATTCCTCAAAAATAAGTATTTTCAACAATAGAGATTAAAAGTTGATCAAGGACTTATCGACGGTTGAGATTATTTTGACGGGGATCAAGCCAACTAGCTGTTGTTTTCCACTTGGAGGATTTATTTATAAATTAGAGGTCATTTGTGTCTCAAGCCAACTGATGTTTGGTTAGTGTAACTTTGTAAAAGATGATGTGAAGCTACTTCATGTTGGGAACGTTTTGATAATCATAATAAAAGACTTTGGGGTGTAGTTCATGGTGTCTTTGTCTCGCTGATTTATGGTATGTGGTGGGTACGGGCATTCCTATATTGTGCTTTAAAATTTAATTGAATTGTTCTTTCATTGTAGATGATAAGAACATTCTATTGGTAAGTTTTGAGATTATCTTAGGTGATCTGATTCATTGTATGTTCTAATGGTTTATTATTCAGAAAATATGTAATGTTGCCAGGTTGTAAGCCCTTAGGCTCCAAGTTCACAAATTGTGGGCATAAGTTGGCTATGTTTGGATTTTGGATATTTTATATGATTGTCTAACTTTGTGAAGGCTGTGATTTGACATTTATTTTTCGAAATACATCTAGCCATTGACAAAATTTATAAAAAATTATTCTCAAACATTCTTCTAAGCATTGTACACATGTATATTTTGTAAATATATTTTGCATAATAAATTTGTAAATTATTTTATTTACTAACCCTTGTTTTGCAGCGGGGGTTTTCTGGGTTTTTTTGAATTTTTGTATATATTGGGGTTTTGGGCACTTGTGAATTCATTTGTGTGGGTGAGATCCAAAGAAATTTGCTGGATTAGAGCTAGATCTAGGCCCTGGAGGGTAAGATCTAGTCTCTAAATTTTTTGCAGAGCCAACTATTGAAGAATTTGCAGTGAAATTGAAGATCTAAAGCAAAATAATTTTTTGAAGCGAGAGTTTCAATTTCTTTTTAGGGCCATGGGGCCCAACGTCAACGCTCTACCCCTATGTGTCAGCGTTTTTTGGCCCTATTCTGCTTGGCCATGAGCCCTAAAGGCCTCGATCCTCCTGCCCTTCCTCTCGATCTTCCTCATTTTGGCCTAGCGGCTTAGCCACAAGTCTTGTTTAGGGTTTTTTGAGGCCTCAGCCCTAGGTTGCAACCTCGTAGAGCCTTGCAGCTCCTTCCTCAGCCTGGACAAGAGCGTTTAAGGGTTGTCGTGGGCCCACCTAGGCCCTCCCTCCTCTGCTGTGAGGTTTTCTAGGCCTCTAGGTCTTAGCCGCGGGCCTACAAGGCCTTTCTCCCTTCCCTTTTGCCCTCTTCCTAGCCCTCATTTTCCCTCATTCATCCTCTGACTGGTCATTTGATTTCTGGTCTAAATATTGGTGGGTTTTGCAGGAGAAATTGGCTCAAAGTTTGGTATTTGCAGGTGCTCCAGGCATTGGAATTTTTTCGGCAAATTGGGCAAGTCATCTTCAAGGCCTAGGGCCCAAGGGTTTGATCTCTAAACCCTATTTTCTCTCACTGTTTGCTACAAATCTCTAAATACATTCATAACGGTGACTACATTTAAATTTAAATGCTCTAAAAATCACATATAAGTTGCCTAAATGCACTAAGAAATTCATGGTGTAAGTTTACTAGTCATTTTGTGAATTGGGCATTGTTTTTTGGGCATAAATCTAACTGATTTGTTGACTGAATATCTCTGCATAACAAATGTGATCAGATCTGATAATTACATCATAGAGGGCTAAAGAATCTAAAATTTCAGTTTGATAAGCTCGTTTTGGCATTTGGCAATTGTTTGGCACATTTTGGCACACATTCTCATATTGGTGGCTCACTGTTTTCACAATTATCTCACTGCTATCATAAGTGCATTGAAATCTGATATAACACTGAAAAATACATCATAAGAAGGTTGGTTAGCTTATATTTTCACTAGGCAAGTCATTGGGTGTCTCATTGCTCATATTTGGTTCATACATGCTTGTCATTTTTGGATCTAGAGTGATTTTACTTGCTGCTGTCCTAAAGGCCTAATAATTGCTCATTTGAATGTGATTGGGACATAAGTGACTTAAGAATTTTTATTGCTCATACTCCATTGATAATAATATTTCCTTGTTTCATGGTTTCATGTGCTATTAAGTTGCTAGCATTGATATTTGGAATCTAACATTCTGTTTCTTGTGAGTTTCATAAGTATCAAAGCTCATATCTTTACAAGCTCACTCTCTCTAAAACACATTGATCTAAATAAACTTGCTGCCTCTTTGAGTAATTATCTCAAGTAATTATCATTGGCATTTCATATTTAATCATTGAAGTAGACAAGTGCTCTAAATTGCCATCGATTACATTGGTTAAGCACCTCGTGGAAGATAATTTTTTCTTAAGTTGAATTGATCTATTGTTGAGTATTGGGACTTGATAATTTGGCACATTTTTGGTGATAATTCTATCTCCCCATTTATTATTAAGTTCTCTTGTCATAGAGGCTAATCATAACTTAAGTACTTAAACATTAAACAATCTTAACCTAAGAAATTACTCATACGCTTTGCATAAACATCCTAAGGCTAGTTGCATTAATAACATACCTCTAAGCATACGCTTGGTTGATAGACATCTAGGGCCACCCTTTCTCAATTTAGCTTGAGGGATTCAATACCTTTCTAGTGGTTAACACTGCGACCTTGTAGTTGTTAGAGCCACATTCTCTGCAGCGTCGGAGGCATCGGGTGGTTGGAACACAGGGGGATGTATCGTTAATCAAGCCTTTTCTTGCTTTTTGTTGGCTTCCATCCCACAACCTACTCTAAAGATTGGTTCCAAAATAGTTAAGAGGAAGGTCCTACTTAGAATAGGCATATAACTAAAGTAACCAAGATTCTTACATCACACCTAAGTTTTAGTATTTGCATAGCATATAAGTTAGTGAAGCATCCAAACAGCGATTGTCCATCCGGTTAGCGGGTCTTTAATAAGCAAGAAGTTGACTCCATAAGGCACTGGTCACACATTTGAATCTAATCTAATCCTTAAATCTTGCTTAAATTAACCAAGTAGCTAGGCCACTCAATCGTGTCTCCCGAACTTGTTGGTTGCCAACTTGTCCTTCATCTTCACATTTCCATAGGGACTACCCCCATAGCCTGCTGTTGGGAGACAACTAGAATAGAGAGGTCGGGGACCAAAGTGACAGTCTCTGACTTGAGTCATTGTCGCAGTCGCTGTACAATATGAGCGACAATAGGGCCATTAGCCCTGGTACGGGAGCCCAAATTTACTTAGGGAGCATTTATTTCCTTCCAAATTGTTGGTAAAACCCCTTGGGGAGTCTTGTACTTCCTTCCAATTCATTTGGTAAATGTGTATGTAACCATACATAACAAAGCTTGTTTGGATGACAAAATTCTGTGTACTATTCATTAATGTGTTGTTGTTTCATGTCCGTGTAATGCTCTGAATATCTTAAAGAAATAAACTAAACAATTGTGTGAAAAGAGATGGAAATACTTATTACTAATTTACCCCACTCTTAGTGTTTCCAACAATGCCTAGGCTTCACATCTTTCAAGTTGTGAGCGATCTGTTGTGTAGTGTTTGAAGGAGGCTGGATATCTATCACAACAAATTCCCACAGGGTGTTCTCCTTTAGAATAAGCATGGTGCTCTCCTTCCATGGATTGAAGTCGGATGCCCCCTCCAGTTGATCCTCAATTCTCAAACCACTTGTCATTTGTGTAGATTGACTTGTAGTGACAAAACCCTTGCTGTAAATAAAAATTTTGTTGAATAAAAATTGTTGTTGTAACCCTTGTTCATTGATATTCCTTTCACAGAGCTTGCTGTCACTTTGATACCATGCTATTTTTTCAAGTGCCAGTTTCAGATTTAATGTCTCATGTAGTTGTGTTACCCTCATAAATTATTTTACCTAGTAAATTATTTTATCTGCAATAAATAAAATTTGAAAATTACAAGTAGAAAAATTTCTGGCACTTAGCAAATAGTAGCGGAAAATATTTTAGTAATTGAGAAAAAATCAGACAAGAGCAACAATAATTTTAACTCTCCAATCTCGCTTTATGAATTTTTTCTCAGAGAAATTATGGGCTCCCTTTCCAGGGGAAATGGCCCACAAAATTACAACAATAAAACCCGATATTTTTCTCCGCAAAAATACAACAACCCCCTTCACATGTGTGGCCTTTCCTTTCTCTTTTGTATCACACATGCAACCTCTCCTTGGCTTTCTGCCATTGAAAAATTCCCTACTACTTTTTTTCCTCAACCTATGGATCTCCTACTCACCAAATCTGCACTATGGCTCATGCAAATTCTTCAAAAATTCTCTCTCTGAATTTATCTTATATGTCTTCATCATCTCCCATAGGTTCTCTTTATATGTTCTCAATAGGCCAAATACCTATTCTCTAAAGTGATAAAGGGTTAGGATTAAATCTTAGCCTTTTTAAATCAACAATGGAGATTACATTTAAGTCACTTAACTAATTTAATTTTTATCCTTATATAAACATTAGCACAAAGTCAACATTGATCAAATAATTAATCAATGTACTTTTCCTAAGTTAAAAACTTAGGAAGGAGATCATATTAATTGCTCCTCTTTAACAACCATCTAAAGAGAACTTCTCTCCTGCATGCAAAGACACCAAGCCTATGTAGAAGACCTTCCGAAGTTATAAAATCAAATTATATCCACTTCATAATAAAGAAATATATATGCCTGAAACCTCCAAATAGCCGGGAGCATTCACACCATGGATCTACTCATCTCAACCAGACCATATAACCTTCAAAATTTAAATGATAGGAACTTTGTGAAATAGGGTCCAAATGCCAAATACTCTCCAAGGAAGTAATA
Organism: Pinus taeda; assembly: GCA_000404065.3. Taxonomy (NCBI): domain Eukaryota; kingdom Viridiplantae; phylum Streptophyta; class Pinopsida; order Pinales; family Pinaceae; genus Pinus; species Pinus taeda. The sequence goes on along the minus strand of APFE031584921.1, from coordinate 18,414 downwards.
TAAAAAATGGCACTTTATACTCAAATAAAATAAAAGCCATAGTACTAGTGTGCTCCCCCTAAGAATCATGTACCACCACAACATGTTTAAGCACTTAGTCTAGCATAACATAAGAAAAGAGGAACGTGTGTAACACCCCCTTGTAGTGATAGACCAATAATATGACACAACCATGCACAATCATTAGGATGGTCAGTATAATGCCATTTCACTACCTTAAATCAACATTGTCCAACCCCTTGGGGGGCTTGAACCATCATACATGAATGAAGGTGTAGCACTCTCTAGATGCACAAGTATTCCAAGTCAAAACATGATGAGGTAGCATGCTCCATAACCATTAAATATATGAGGAAGATGATCCATCAATCAAAAAATATGCAACATGAAGAAAACCAATAGAAGACCATGGCCATGACAATCCACCATGGAGAAAGGTGAGTCTCATCGACAAAAATGCCAACCCAATCAAATGAAAGCAACGTCTCTAAGGCTTAAGCATATGGTTGTAAGCCAAAACTGTCATGAATGGAAGAAATTCCACGAAGGTGTGCACCCTAAGTCCATCCAAGATGTGGGGAACTTGTTTTATATTGCATTTTGATTTTACTAATAAATCAGTTAACATTCAAGAGATTTTATGTAAACTTGACATATGCATGTTTTGGATCTAAACTATGTTCAAGTTCATTTCATTTTCAATCTCTTGATTGAGCAGTTATAGAATTTATGCCATAATGGAGATGCTATAATCTAACATGGGTGGGATAAACCGATCTTTGTTGTAAATGAGCAGTTTATATGCTAGCAGACTTGAATGTACGATGCAGAATGTGGCTGATTCACTTTTGACAAGTTTCCCTCATAGGTGTTATTCCAATGTTCAAGGTATCCTTCTTGCCCTTATATCTTAATTTTTGCTTTGTGAGCTTTCCTCTATATTAAATCGCTTGAAATTTGAAGAGCCATTTTCTATTTCACAATTGTCAGAATTTATACTATTTCAATGGATGCTGTACAGAAAACTTGGATACCTTTATTGTGTACAATGAAAGACGCAAAGTAACCTCATCTGCAAAAAAAGAAAGGAAAGACACAGACAAGTCTTTGCATCAGGTTTCTTCTCAGAACTCTGTCATGTTGCATGTCAATGAATCTATGTTTTAGGCCTTTTAACATATGCTTTCTACTATTGGAAGTAGTTTTTCTTAGGAGAAAAGCTTTTATGGTTCAATCATTTTGATATTTCTTTATTGGGATAAGATATTGATTTACTTGCTTGATTACAGACTCCAGATGGATCACTTCTTGATATTATGAGGAATGCATATGATCTCCTTATATCTTGTAATGTCCATATGCATAAGGTGACTTTCACTTGTTCTATTTTCCTATTATTATTTTTTGTCATGATTATTGTGGTTGTATTGATATAGAGGAGGCCTTGCATAGTATTCCATCGTCTATGATAAAGGAGAAAAACTAAACTGCATATGCTTAGTTTTCATTATAACCAATCGTCGATTATGCTCTGAATAAAACTATACCATTAGTGAAAATATGGGAACAAAAGCTTTATACATATAACTAGTGTTGCGAGAGGGTGGAGTGGGGGCACTTCTTCACAAAAAATCCTAGGAGTGAAACATTTCGGGGGCATCACATATGTAACATATATTTTATATATTATAATGGATATGTTTTAGAAAATATCATGCAGAATGCTAAATTAGTTGCTAAAATGTTAAATGTTTCTGTGGAAGGAATTTTCTTGTTAGATGATGGATCTCTTTGTTCTATGAGTATCTGACATATTTGTCAAAAAAAGTTCCATATGAAAACATAGATTTGAGTGCTTCTTATAGACAAGTACTACATTATTAAGATGCTAGAATGTCAACTATCATTCATCAGTTTATTGACTTTTTAGAACTCAGAAAACATTAACCATCTAGTGGTTACGAACTTACAAAGTTATAAACCATATGGTAGGAATTAAACCATGAAATCTTATAAGCCTTCATGACCAAAGAATTATAATGTGCATATAAAGTTTACATATTAGTTTGGGTGCTTAATTTACAGAAATTAGAAATTGAAAACATTATACTGAGCTAAAGTCTACAGCAAGTAAAAATGTAAAAAAAGAGACAAGCTTATTGTCTACTTTAGTGCCCTTTTTGCATGAGCAACTGTTGCTCTAACTTCTCATGATCTAGGAAGAGCATGTTGATGTGTGTAGCTTAACCTAAGTCTAACTTAAGAAAAACACATAATTAATTATGTTGGCTATTGAGTGAAAGAAACTTAGGAAAAGTAAAGTATTTACTTTAGTGATCATGTTTTAATCTCCACCATTGATCTCTAGTGAGGCACGATCTATTGTCAGCGATCCATCACTTTGGAGGTTAGGGTTAGGGATTTAACTCAATGATAAGCTATAAAAGGAAGGCTAAGGAGAGGAGAAAGACACTATACAACAACACAAACCATCGAGAAAGAGTATTTCTTGAGTGAGGAGTGAGATGCCCAGGTGTGTCAGTTTTGAGGAAGGTGTAGGGGTGCAACATAGAAGACCTTGATCAGCTAAGCAAATCAAGCTAGATCTAGGGCTTGATCAACTAGATCAGATCTAGGGTATGTTGTATTTGTAAATTCCTTAGTTGGGCCATTATTCTACAAAGAGAGCTCAAGTAGGTTCATGTTATTAATTTAATGAAAAGGTGTTGATTGGGCAGAATTTGTATGTTTAACATGTGATTGAGATTGCTTATGTAATTGTGCTTCCATTGAATAATTGTGTTAAGAACCTTGCTGTGCTTTTATTCAGTAGATCTGTGATAAATTTGCTAGGAACTAATTGCTAGGTGTGAAATTTCCATGATTGCAGCTGCTGGATATTTATCTCCTAACTTATGCAGTTTATTTGTCTTCTGTAATTAAGTTCCGACAAATATCGATAAATTCACTATTGCAGTCTGTTTAAAAGTGTAACTAGGTTCAGTCTTCATAATGACATGTAATTGTGATTTTGTAAATGATAAAAAATAAAATTATTATTGTAAGGCTTGCTTGATGGGTTTCATAAGCAAGGGATTTTAATTTTATATGGCTCCCATTGTGAGCCTTTAGGATTCGTCAAAACGAGTCAATGTCATGAAGAACCCTTCTTGGTCATGTTACAATGTATGTGAGTCTATAGGATTGTCAAGTAGCCCTCCAAAGACAAGCACAAAATTCTCCTCATCAAGATGGCCTCAAGTTAAATTGAAGAACTCATGTCGGCTTCACCTAATGAAGACACACCTATTTGGATGCACATGTTGGCTTATTTATATAGGACAAACCACTATATATATGTGTGAAGGATCTTCACATTTCTACAATCATCAAGCTCAGATCTCTTTGAAATTTGGATCACAGTTACATCAACAAGAAAAAGAGACACGTTTGGATGTCGAAGTACAGAAGGAACTTAGATAGACGAGGAACGCAATTCAGACAAGGGTATATATATCACAGTGTTTCGGTGCTGCTACAGTGATGACATTTCGATGACATTACCGTGATATGTTTCGGTGCCATCTCAAGTGTGTCTATAGTTCATTGCTATCATAGTATGCTGATATAGGAGATGATCTTAGTGCTAAGAAGGTCAAAGCGGACGAGGAGTTAAGAAGAAGTAAAGAGAAGAAGACAATCAAGAGAACTAGTGTCTTGGTCTTGGAGTGGCAAGTTGCAACAAGGTCAAGGGTCTTAGTCTTGGTATTCATCAACTGGAATCTCTATAAGAAGAATTTGTGCGGGTTTTCCTCTCAAAGAGTGAGAGGTTTTGGCCTTGGCTGATATCCTACATTCCTCAGCGCTTGTCTATTTATGTTCATGCATTGGTAGCTGTTTGTTGAAGAAGAACACTAATAATCTAAGTAGAAGAAGATCCTAATCTGAAGTTGTAAAAAGCACTCACAAGCAGTTACTAATGGAAGAGAAATCACCTAACTAATGATGCCCTAGATTTCTCAATATGGTATCGGAGCTAAGGTAACTAAGTCAAGGAAGGGCATCTAATCAAGAGACACTCAAGGATCAAATCTCAAGAAAGACACCAAAGCAAGTTGAAGGATATCAAAGTCAAGATCTACATCAAAGTATCAAACCCTAGATCGAAGAAGAAGTTCACACTAGCAAAAGTTTTGGATCACCTAGTCATCATCCACAAAGACCCTCATCAAGTTGAAGAGATCTACAAAGCAAGGTATCTCAAAGTATAGACATCTGAGAGAAGCACTTCAAGGACAAAGATCACATCATCTTGGAGAAAGTTGAAACCCTAGAAGCATTTCTGGGATCTGCACTCATTCACCACCGAAGAAGTCGAAGTATCTTGAAGGTTAGTTATCCAAAGAAGGCTAAAGGCATTGTCATCATCTTCAAAAGGCTATAAGGCAAGTTCCCTCTCATTGAAGCAAGGACCAACTTATCCTTAAAGAAGATCATCCGAGGAAGCATCAAGACATCCTGATCAATCACCATCAACAAAGGGATCAAGTTGAAGATTTTATCTTCACTTGACAAGTAAGTACCTTCTCTTCTATAATCTAATATAATAAAATGACTTCATTTTACAAGGAGATCTATAAGTTGTTTGGGTCATCAAACTTCCTTGCATGGAAAAGGAGGATAGAGATAGTCCTCGAAGAAAATGAAGTCATTGATAATATCAATGGAAAAGTCTCCAAACCATCTAAAGGTCAAGCATTATCTAAATACATGGAAAGGGATCAAAGGGTTCAAGGGATTCTTATGAAATCAATCAAAGGTCCCCTCATTCCCTATATTACAGGATTGGAGACATCAAAAGAGATATATAGAACTATTCTCTGAAGATGCAATAAAAAAGGTCATATCACTTAGATCTAATCTACACAAATTGAAGGTATCAAAGGATAAAGGGTTATCTTCATAAGATCTCAACTGTAAGATCTGGGAGAGATGTTTTTGGATAAGGAAGTGATATTTTTTGTTCTAAATGCACTAACTAATGAACAAGGTAACAAATGTCTATGAGGATAAGAAAGCTATCCCATTCAACAACTTGTGGTTTCTATGCAAGATAGGAGAAGACAGGTTGAGGGAAAAAATGTTCAAGCATTTGTCTGAAGGAAAGAGGAACTTAGCTAAGATTTAATGCTATGGATGTAAAAATTATGGACATTACAGGAAAGATTGTCCCAAACTCAAAAGGGAAAATAACAAAAGAAGAAGAGAAGAAGCCCATATCACTGAAGAAGTGGAGGAAGCTGAAGAGAAGAAATCCAAGAAAAGAGAAAGTAAGAGATCTATACTATGATTGAGATAGTCTTCCTCACCGAAGTTCATTTCATAGTTCCTAAGTCTTCTGTTATAGGATATGGCTATAATAAATGATCGGATGCATTGTGGCATCATAGAAGCATTAGAAGCAAGAGCTCGTGACATCACCATAGGAAAACATGAAGGACAACTAGAGCAAAATCTATGCAGTCAACTATGAAGGTTATAACTCTTGGGAACCTCATTTGAAACTTAAGGAAATAAAGAAGTCATCCAGGACAAGTCTCATCATATATCAGTAAAAGACAAAACATATGCTGGATAGGAATATGCAAGATCCTCAAGATTCTCTAATGGAATCCTCGTTGAAAGGCTCACCAATCTAGAGAGGAAGCAAGTGTTTCATCAGGAAATCCAACTTGTGGAATTCATGTGATGATGTTATAATGACATAAAAGATGAAGCTGATCAAGGGGTTGAAGCTTTTTTCAATCAACGAAGCTGCTGAAAGAAACCTAGATGACCTAAAGGTAAATGAGGTATGTATGCTTGTATTCAATACTATAAATTCATGTCGTATGGTTGCAGGTAACATGGATCACTGATCTATTTGAGAAGCATGATTAAAGGAAAAGGATCTCCAACTCTGAAAGGATGCAGGAAGGCTTAGGTCACACTTGATGAAATCAAGATAACATGTCCTCATATGAAAATTAGGTGGTTGACAATAATTAGAGGAACTCTGATTGGAAGTTTGTGGGAATGAAATATGTGAAGAAAGGAAGGAAGAGATTGTGGACTATGCAACCATGGAAAAAGGAAATCAACATCCGAGGACTAGAAGATTTGATTAGGAAATCTATCTGAAAGATATGAAGACACTGATGGAAGTCTGAAAAAGATGGAGACCCTTGACAATGGATATCTTTGGGAGATATGTCAACATGTATACAGGATGCTGAGGTAAACTGGAAGATGTCATGATGAAAGACCATCACAAAGGTAATTTTGATTTAAGTGTCCATTTCTTATTTTTGAACAAATATCTAGATGGGCTTATGCAGGACTGCCAAGGGGAGAACTGCAGATGTCTTCCAAGAAGACCATGTAGAAGGATCTAAGATCCTTTCGAAGAATCTTAGGTACATTCCTTTATTGGAATAGATATGTCCCCCCTAATTAAGAGGGAGAGATAGACACATCATTCTTGTCTTCACTGAAAAGAAAGAATGGAGGATTGGGTAAACATCTGGCATCCGATGCTATTTGAGGATGAGATAGGGCATCCAAGATAAGAGTAGTTGTAGACAATCAATATTCTTTGAGGACTGGGAATTCAAGATAAGAATAGTCTTGGTGGAACACACCCTGAGAACCTGGGTGGGGTATGTTGTTTATTTGTGTAGCTTGAGAGGTACTTTGAGCCCTATGGTTCAGGGTTTAGAGGGAAAAGTGCCACAAGGGTCACTTGTGGCCTTGGAACCCAAGTATGGGGTTTTGCACCCATCGGGATTTGGGTCAAAACCATGATGAATTTGGGCTTGGTAAAATTTCAGGTGACAGAGCTTGCTGAGTCGATTCCAACGCTCCAAATATCACTCGAATTCGAGCTCTAGAAACGAAGTTATGAATTTTTGAAGTTGACAAGTAATTATTGGTTTTCAAGTTAGGTAGTCTTGATGTAAATTACTCCAATAGATGGTTCTCTTCACCAATTCGTTGGAGCCCCTCATTTGGCTATAAAAGGAGGGTCAATTGATGTGTTTTATATCATCCATTTGTGAGACATTCCTCCAAGAATTAGCTCTGAAATTTGGATGCCCTAGCTACAGCTAGAAACAGTTAAGGACAATGTGGGGAGAAGTCTGAAGTGGAAATTGAGGAGCAGCGTGGGAGATGTCTGTTTGAAGTCCAAAGTGCTGGGTTGATTGCGGATTTGTTTGGGACTGTCTTAGAGCTAAAGACAGGTTCGAAGAAGGTTGTTCCAGGGCCGTAATTGCTGGGCAGATAGGCTGAGGAGCAGAGGGACAAGACATGGCTGTTAGGTGACTGTTTGGGTTAGTTTTGGAGGGGAGTTGCAGCTATAACAAGTTGCTTTTCTAGGCTGCAGGCCATAGCTAGTAGCTGGAGGAGTTTAAGGGCTGCGTTAGGGAGGACAATCCCTTAACAAGGCAATGTGGCATGGTAGGGCCTTCTCCAAGGTATACCACAACCCTAGAAGGGCTTATCTGTTGACAACGTGGAGGATTGAGGGTTGTATTATGTGCCCTAACTAGAATTGCAGGAGCAATAGTGTAGATAGTAGTGATAAGGATGTTTTGTGGAGGATTGTCGGTCAAAGAAGTTGACCAGTTTGGATCGTGATTGTAGCAGCCTGTTGGTGCCATGTGGAGGATCTTCCGAGAAGGTGAAGAGTCTTCCTAGGAGCAGAATTGACAGTGACGTGATTGGGGGCCATTGATCTGATTTGAGGGCAGTGTGTTGGCTACCCAAAGTAACCCTAGAGTAGCAGATAAGAAGGACATTGTTGATGTGTGATTAGGTGAAGTTTGCAGCCTTATGAGTAGCTCTTTGATGGATGAAAGAGGCTATTAGAAGGTAGATTGGAGCTCAGGTATTTTCCAGCCTAGAGAGCAGTTTGATGAGCTCATGAACTTGTAGCATTATTAGGATGTAGCCCTCTTGGAGTTTCGATGTGTGGTTGCCTTGATGGACTAAGGCACTACTAGTGAGCAGTACAAAAACGAAGGACCGACAAGACAAGATACGCCATCGAAGTTGCAACGAAGTTTGTCATTGTATCGTGTAAACCATAAACTATTGTATTATTCTGAATTGGTTTAGTATAACGAAGATTGTGATTGTACAACATTTGCACAATTTTGTTAAAAAGTGTATATATCTGTGCATATGTGATTCACTGCTTTATATTTCCACTATGCAAAGTAGTTAATGGTTAAGATTCTTGGTTTGGTAGCGTCAGTGATTTTAAGACTCTAACCTAGAGCCAAGGTCGTGGAAATTCAACATATGTTACAGGAGAGACAATGATAAGGGTGTCTACAAATCATTGATCTTGCCAGCATTGAGCTCAGATCTTATGGAGAGATACAACTGTTAGTCAAGGACTTGTTATGTGATAATGTTGGTTGATATGATGCTATACAGATGGGTTGTGAATCCGATTCTTCTTATGAGAAATTCTTCAGATTGAGAATGACCAAGTACCATTATGAATACTTCCCTAGTTAAGAGGGAGTGTTGAAAAGTGTAACTAGGTTTAGTCTTCATAATGACATGTAATTGTGATTTTTGTAAATGATAAAAAATAAAATTATTATGTAAGGCTTGCTTCTTGGGTTTCAGAAGCAAGGGATTTTATGTTTAGATGGCTCCCATTGTGAGCCTTTAGGATTTGTCAAAAAGAGTCAATGTCATGAAGAACCCTTCTTGGGAATGTTACAATGTATATGAGTCTATAGGATTGTCAAGTAGCCCTCCAAAGACAAGCACAAAGTTCTCTTCAAGTCGGCCTCAAGTTAAATTGAAGAACTCATGTCGGATTCACCTAATGAAGACACCTATTTGGATGCACATGTTGGCTTATTTATGTAGGACAAACCACTATATATGTGTGTGAAGGATCTTTGCATTTCTACAGTCATCAAGGTCAGATCTCTTTGAAATTTGGATCACAGTTACAACAAGAAGAAAAAGAGACAAGTTCGGATTTCAAAGTATAGAAGGAACTCAGATAGATGAGGAAGGGACAACGAGGATATTTTTGGGCTAATGACAGAAACATATGTTCAGATTTTTGAGTGAAGGTCTCGGTGCTACAACAGAGGAGCACAGTTCGGACAAGGGTATATATATCACAGTGTTTCGGTGCTGCTACAGTGATGACATTTCGGTGACATTACAATGATGTGTTCAGTGCCATCTCAAGTGTGTCTACAATTCATTGCTATCACAGTATACTCAGATAGGAGATGATCTTAGTGCTAAGAAGGTTAAAGCAGAAGAGGAGTCAAGAAGAAGTAAAGAGCAGAAGACAATCAAGAGAACTAGTGTCTTGGTCTTGGTGTGGCAAGTTGCAACAAGTTCAAGGGTCTTGGTCTTGATATTCATCAATTGGAATCTCTATAAGAAGAATTTGTGCGGGATTTCCTCTCAAAGAGAGGTTTTGGCCATGGCTGATAACCTACATTCTGTGTATCTTGTCTATTTATGTTCATGCATTGGTAGCTGTTTGATGAGGAAGAACACTAATACTCTAAGTAGAAGAAGATCCTAATCTAAAGTTGTAAAAAGCACTCATAAGCAGTTACTGATGGAAGAGAAATCACCTAACTATTGATGCCCTAGATTTCTCAACACAATCTTTACAAATAAAAACATAGTGGAAAATAAAATACTAGAATTGAGACAATAATGCACACACACAATAAATTTGACACTGTTATTTTTAGACAAATTGTCCTTGGGAAAAACCCTAAGGGGAAAGTTAGTGCAACAGATGAGGGTTTTATTATTATTCTTCCGCAAAATAAATATTTACAACTGCTTTCTTATTTATTGGCAAAGCTCCAACAAATATATCTCAGTGGTAAAGAACTGGGAAAACCCTTACTGAATCGACCTCCTTTGCTGGAAAACTCAACCTCCCTTGCTCACATTGGAATGCTGGAAAACCTCTTGAGAATTTCTCCAGAAAGTTTCATTGCTGAAACCCCTGCTACCGACTCTCTTTGGTTGGAATTGCGCCTTGTTCTTTGTAACTGGCTAATTCACACTGCCTCCATCTGTGTCTCAACTGTGTCTTCGATATCTCTCTCCAAACCCATCGACCTTGCTCTTATAATCTTCTGTTGGGCAACCAACAACCATGATCACATCTTAATTGATGACCACGACCATCTTGACTCCATCAACTCACTTTTTTGGAAGTCTCTAGAGTAGAATTGACCTCCCTCAATTAATCTAATTTAATTAAAATTTAACCAGTTTTCCTAAGGCTTATCTTGCAAAACCTTTTTTGGGTTTTGGAGATCTTGTGTTCCTTAGCCTCTTAGACACCATAGGGACTTGACCACATGTCAGCTGCTACCAAAAAATAACACTCCCTCTTAGCGAGGAAGGTGTTCTCCACTACTCTGAACTTGTCCCTGAAATAGACAAACCTTGCGTTACCCAAGGCCTTTGTGAGTATATTTGCAACTGACTAATCTGTGGGAACATGCTGTAGTCGAACTGATCCATGTTGCACACAATCTCTGATGAAGTGGTACCTTATGTCGATATGCTTCGACCTATCATCGAACACTAGATTCTTAGAGAGCTTGATGCAACTATGATTATCACAGTAGATACTAGTCGACTCTATCCTTTGACCGAACAAATTCACTAGTAGCTTCTGAAGCCAAATAGCTTCGCATGTGGCCATGCCCACTGCCATTTATTCTTCCTCTGTAGAAATCAGTGCCACAAACTTCTGCTTCCTATTGCACTAAGATAAAACCCCTGATCCAACGCTAAAGCAACACCTTGATGTACTTTTCCGATTCACTGAACTGCCTGCCTAATCTGCATCTGTATATCCACATAATCTGACACCATCACCTCGAGTATACCTCAACCCATACTTGTTAAATTGACAAATAAGGCCAAACTTCACGTGGGTCATCTTATTCATGGCCAATAATATTTTTATTAGATTCCTCTCGTCGAGAGGTGTAGGATTGATCTAAAGATCATCCGATTCTGATAAGTATTTATGGAGATATGAATTTATTTTGATTATGGAATTATTATCAAGCCGACCTAACTCTCATGTAGGCTCAGAAGCCCAACAGTCGCATCTATTCAAACATCATCAATTGTGTATAAATACAGGAGGACTTTTCCTCATTTGCACTCACTCATCTCATCACATCTCTCTCTCTCTCTCCTGTGCAGAAAAGAGGGTCTTCTCTACTGTGCAGAAAAGAGTCTCTCTCTCACACGTGAAGTTGGAAGCTGCTGAAACTGAAGTTGCAACTGCAGATCCAAACTTTGACCAGCGTGGACCATCAAACCTCCTCTTCTAAACTCCGCCGTAGGTTTTGTTGTCGCACAGATTGTCACGACAACGCTCACACCGGGGGCTGTCTTTCTGATCCCCGATCTCTCCGTTTAAGCCTGTCTCCCGCGGCTAAGGGGGGTAGACCCTATGGGACAATGGATGACCAACTGTGGACCAGTTGGGTTGGGAGACACGAGGGGCAACAAGCACTTAATTGATTTTATTAATTTAATGGACCAGTGCCTTATGAAATGAACGATTAAACGATTATTTATCAGATGCTGCAGAAATATGAATTCATTAACAATCGTTTAACATCAAATAACTCAAACAAAAATTAACTTTTACCAAATGTGAGATGATCGATAAATGCTCAATGGCTTAATGATGTTTCAGCAATTAAACTTCAAGAAAAATTAAATGCTTGAATGATTATAAAATTTAAATGCTAACCAGTTACCACTTTCACATAGCCAACTTATAAACATTTAAATGCATTTAGCTATAGAGAAATGGAACATAAATACCATAAGGAAACTCCCAAAAAAAAAAAAACTATCAATTTCGAATTTTTTTTGGTAAGGCTTTTCAAAAATATTTTTTAAGATATATATATATATATATATATATATATATATATATAATTTTAAGTCAAACTAAAATCCTAAAAAAATAAAATCTAATCTAAACTAAAGACTAAAAAGTAAAAAGAAAATTTTTAATTTTTTTATTTATTTTATTGATTTATTGATTTATTTTATTTTTTTTTGAATCAAACTTAAACTAAGCTAAACTACATTCACACTATAAGCTAAAATAAAATAAAATAAAACCTAAATGAAATTAAAATCAAATCTAAATTAAAAGAAATTTTTAGTGCCTTTATTATTTTTTATATTTTATGATTTCTTAAGTTTAAAATGAAATAAAATTAAAGTCTAAATGAAATCTAACACCTAACAAAATATCAAAGCTAACTTAGTAAATTAAATGAAGACTAAATAAAACAAAGGGAAAGGGAAAATCAAATTTACATCAAAAAAAATAAAATTTAACCTAGCCTAAGCTAAAATGACATACCAATATGGAAATACCTACGCCAAACCTATACACACATAATATACAACGAAGTGTCCAAATAAAAAATAAAAATAAAAACGTGCTTTTCGTTTGTAGGTTTGAGGAAAATGGGCGCGTGAAGGAAAGACAGAGCTGCGACGGCGGGGATGAGGGTACGCTGCGTGGATAGCAGGAAGGGAACGCGAGGTGGATCGATGGACTATGGATGTGGAGCTGAAAGGGGTGCGACTACGATCAGGGAAAGATGTTGAGCAAACGACATGTGAGAAATGAGTGAGGAGAAGGCAGCTCGACAGGCAGATAAATAGGAGGGCGTGGGTAGAAATATGATTGCGTTTGGATACGGATTCGATGGTGGACAGGGGAAGGATGAGTATGTTTGATGGTTTTGCTGACTTGCTGTGTGTGCAGGTTGCTGACAGCTGAAAGTTGCGATCAGATGGATAATGTGCAGGTGTGCGTGGATTTGAATGGCCAATGCTGCAGTTTGATGGATGAAAAACAGTGCACATTTGAAACAAATTTCCTCCGAATAATGAAACCCTAGACAACAGATACATGGATTGGAAAACCCTCTTAAGATTCACCAGGGCTCTTAAAATTTTGAACCAACTACTCTAGATTTTCTGAATGAAACCCTGAAATATTTCTCAAAACCTGCACCTGTAACTTGCAAAAGAAAAGAAAACCCAAAATAATATGTGCAAAATATGAGACTGAAAAACCCAAAATAATATGTGCAAAATATGAGACTGAAAACCCTAACTAAATAATTACAACATTTACAGATTTTCGACTCTTAAGCAACGAGATTTGTCAATAATCACAGTGATATTATCAGAATCTAATTTTAATGTGAGATACTTCAGAAAACCCTGCATGCATTCATAAAAAATTTCAGATGATAAGCCCAAAATTAAAACTAGCTGGGCTCTTTCAGAAAACGCAATCTGGGAGTTGGCTGGTTCAGCCGAGAACTTCCCCTAACGTCCAGTAAACTCAAAACTAAGATTTCCTGCACATCTTAAAATCAACCATTAATATAGAGGGAGAAAACAATAGTTAAATCCAGATCAAATTGAGATACCTGCCATTATATTTCAGAACCTAAACTATCATTCAAACCCCAGAGATCTATGTAGAAAAATAAAACAATCTTACATCATTTCCAGAAGAGTAACATGAGCAAGATTTTTAACCCCAAAGTCTTTCTTTATTGCACAAAAAAATGACTACAAGAGAGCTTTCTTCAGCACCAGACTCTCTGATTCAATATGATCTCAAATGACCCCTAGCACCCTATTTTAAGGAAAAATTCCCAACGGCTAATTCGAGTGATCCATGTCAAAATGATCTCGACTGTCGATGAGGATCAAGATATCTTTTAATCTCATCCGTCAAATTTTTAAATGCATTTTAATATATTAAAAATTGAAATTTCTGCATTAATTTACTCAAATAATTTGATTTTTTTATTATTTATTATATTTTTAAAATTTTTTATTTTAATTTTTTTATTATTTTTAAATTTTATTATTATTTTTTAATTTATTTATTTATTTTTAATTTTTATATATTTTTTTTTAATTTTTATTTTATTTTTTTTATTTTTATTTTTATTTTTTATTGCTTTTGTATTTTTTTCAATTTTTATTTTTAAATGGATCCTTGAACTTAGCCTTTGGAAAAATCACCTAGGACCTAGGACTTAGGACTTATGAGGGGAAAAATATTTTCTAACTCTCAAGACACTTTACATCATGACTTTTTTACATCTCAAGGGGGAAAACCCTTTTGACATAGACCCTCATAGACCACCCAGTTTTGCGACACAACTATAATCTAGCAGATCAACGCACTAGGATTCTCCTAAGATTCTAATGACAAAATTCATTCCGGCTTTGGGGTTAGGCTGAAGGAAAACTCTGCCGATCATGGATCGGTGAAACAAAAAACCTTCCGGAACGTAGATTATCACTAAAACATTAGGTCCACCTAGGCAATTTACATACATGACTCAGCTCTGCTAAGATTATTTACAATTCACACATGTAGACCGAGTTACAACATAATATAATAAGGTCAACGATGATTGTCGAATGGCATGGACACGTCAATCAAGCGCTACCCTTTTGCGAAGAAAAGGGGGTGTATTGCTAAGGGTAGTTGACACGTAGTGGTCAACATCTGGCTCCACTTGGGGACACGTTGCTGCATTGTAGGAATGTGAGAATCCAGAATCTGCATCCACAGAACAAAATACAAGTAGTGTCCATCCAAAAAATCATCATATAATATTAAGCACATGAAAGATATAAGCTCTTCATATATTAACTATCTAGAAAAGAAAATCTAATCCTAAAACAGAATTGAAAATGCTGAAAAAAGAAGGAGTAGGGTTAGAAATCTGAAATACAGAGGATGCCCCATGGTATCAGATGTGTTCAACGTAGTGTATACTGAGCATTTGCCTGCTTTCAGGCAAACCTATCGGCTGCTTGTCGGACGTGCCATGTCCAATTCTGCATGTGGTAGGACTCTTTCCTATTCGAAAATCAAGCTGCTCCTGGCCATCTGATGCATCAAATCTTCTTCTCATTTTCTTCCTCTTGCGCCTTTTCTTCCTGGCGGGCTGTATCGCTAATGACGTGGAACTTTCTGCTTCAAAGCTCTCAGATGATGTATGTAGGATATGCGTGACATGTCTTTCTTCATTCTGCATCTGCCCTGTCAAGGATGATGGATCAATCTCACAGGTGCCATGAGTTATAACTTGATCTTCAATGGTTGGTCGATTAACCATGTCACCTTCAATTATCCACTTTTTAATGGAACAAAGGACCTCATAATATGATGGAACTTGCTGTAACAGATAAGGAGGCTCTTGAGCTATTGACGTTCTCTGGTTTCTTTCATCTTTTGACCATTGTTGAAATTTCTGAACTTGTATTTTGATGGCATCTATCTGACTAGAGTATTCAACCTTTATAGCACTGATTTCCCTGGCATGGTCTTCTTCCATGGTCAATAACTTTTGCTGAAGACATATCTGATTAGCTTTCATATCTTTTATTACTTTATCGTCTTTTTCCTTTATGGTCATCAAGCAATGCTGCATAGAGTTTATCTCTTCCTTATGATTTGCTTGCATGGTAGCTAACTGATTATTATGATCGAACGTCATGATGGTCATTTCTTCATCCATAGTTAACAACTTGTTTTGTATTAGAATATTTCTAATATTAGTTTAATGCTCATTCTTCTAAATTGTTGCTATTTTCTTTTCTTTAGCAGTTTCTTAGATGAAACTGAATCTCATATAGAAACTTGATGTTTCTATCTGTGTAAAATATCTCTGTATTATTATTGAGTATTCAGCTCAATCAATTCATTGAATTCTTTTGAAAAACCATATGCGTGTTTCGCACTGTTTTATGGTATCAGAGCAGGTTTTTGAGGTTTTATTCATTTCTAAGATCGAGTCCTCTGTAAGCTAGGTAGCCTTCACTGAGTCTCAGCTTCGGCTTTGCTCATCGTGATAAACGCTTACAGTCGTCCATCTCGATACAGAAGTGAATAGGTCGAAATAATTCTTCAGTTATTGCTCTCAGGTTTTAGACTCAGTCTTTTTCAAGATCCGGAAGCTCTCGGATTTTGTCTGGCTCATACACAGTCTCGAAATTCCTTTGTGGCCGGTCCAGATATCGGATCGTGGCTTCCTCTGCAGCATCACCAGCAAATTTTTTTCGCACTCAAAGCACGCCCGTCAAAAATCGTGCTCAATCTGCGTGAAGATAAATCGGCTCTGAATGCCCACCGTGGCCTGCCAATTTTTTTTTGCTGCATCCTGTACCGATCGGGAAACTGGCTCCTCATCTGATTGGTTTATACAGCTCAGGAATCTTTCGCATGTACTAAGGGCAGGTGTATCTTTTTGATTGGCCGAATTTCAGATCTGTTTCAGGGCGTTGACCAGGGGTTTTTGACTGATTTTCACTGTGATATATCAGTGCGTATATCAGTGCGTATATATCAGTGCGTATATATATATCAGTGCTTATATAATTCAGTGCGTATATCACTGTCGATTAACTCGTGCTCACTATATATATATACAGTTCCAATATATATACTCCACCGGTGCCATTAGCACGAGAGAGTGGAGTCTCCGTGGTCGACTTCCGGAACATCGTGGGACGTTGACGTGGTCCTCCCATCGCAGCGCAGACGTGGTCCAATATTCAAATCGCAGCACAGACGTGGAACCCACATCAAGCTCGGCAGCGCAGACGTGGAACCCACCCAAATCGCAGCGCAGACGTGGTCCTCCCTCGATCTCCACGTGAGCTCGGTCTCCAAACACGTGATTCAATACTCTCAAACCTCCGCCAACTTTGCCTTGACGCAGATACGTCGGTCGATCTGCGGTTTCGTTTGATGCACTTCTCCACGTAAGCTTGGCTCCTCCCTCAGTCTCCGTATGCTCGGGTAATCTCCAATTTTTTCCTCATAGCACTACTACAGCAGAACAGTATCGATAATTTTTTGTGTGCGGGAAATTTCCGTGTTTTATTTCTGTATACCTGTGATAAAAGGACTGTGGCATTTCTTTTGTGGAGGAGGTTCAAATATTCACTGTAAAGAAAATCTGAGATTCTGAGTTTGAAATCTGCTATCTGCTAATTTTCTGTGGAGAAAATCCTGTGATATATCTTCAGTACTGTGAAAGAAATTCGACCTTCCTTTCTTAGACCTTATTGACAGTTGCTTGACACATTCATGTTTATATTCTTGAAATATTTCTGAGCAGCAGAATTAAAGGTTTTAAAAAGCAGGTGTAAACCAGATTTTTTTTAAGTGTCTCGGGTGCAGATCTTGACCAGTCCTGAAGCAGCACTAATTTCTTTGGGACATTTCTCTCAGCTGTGTTTTTTAACTAAGCTATTGGCTGAGTCATCTCTGCTTGCAAGAAGGATGGCGTCATTAACCAATCTAATGCTGGAAGGTAGTCAACGCTTCAATGGCACAAACTACAACATCTGGAAACAAAAAATGTTAACCATCTTTGAATATAGGCGCCTTGACCAGCTTGTTCTCAACAAGGAACTCCGTCCTGGTACAGCTGGCACTGACCAAGACAAGTTTGATGATCGAAATCGCGAAGCAGTTATGCTCCTCAAGCTCTCTGTCGCTGATGATCAGTTACCTCAGATTCCTTCTGGCAAGACCGCTGCTGAGATCTGGCAACTGTTGAAGGACCTTCACGAGACATCTGACAAAAGCCGAGCCTTCTTTCTCAAAAATCAGTTGTTCTCCATTATGATGGACGAACATATATCTCTACAGGAACATCTCAACAAGATTAAAGATATTCGAGATCAGCTAGAAGCCATTGGTCGCACCATGGAGGAAGAAGATCTGGTAGTCATCACCCTAAAAAGTCTACCACCATCTTATGAGCACTTCATCGAAACTTTAAACATTACTGCCACTAATGTTGATCTAAAGTTTCCAGATTTATGTACCAAACTTATGCAGCAGGATCGATGGAAACAACAGTTTGGTGGAGGTGCAGCATCAGCTTCTTCAGAAAATGCCTTTGCGGCCAAATATCTGTCATATCAGCAGAAAGTTTCTTCTCAGTCATTTGATCCTGCTAGGAAGAAAACTGTGCAGTGTAACTACTGTCACAAATTTGGTCACATAAAGAAAGATTGCCGACAGAGAATTGCTTCTGAACAGAAGAAACAGGGAGGAATTCATCAGACAACAAATGTAGCAGAACATTCCGAGTAGACAGATTCTGCCTTTTATGCTTTTATGGCTAAAAGGTTTTCAGATCATATTCCATCATCTGCCTGGTACATTGACTCTGGTGCATCACGCCATTTCTCTCACAGGCGTGACTGGTTTATTGATTTTTCACCTTTCAGTGATTCCGTGGTATTTGGAGGAGG
>APFE031584912.1:0-27521 GCA_000404065.3 Pinus taeda | reverse complement strand
TTTTTTTTTTTTTTTTTTGTAAGTCAGGTATTTTTTTACATAGAATCCAGATCTGCAATTAGATTTTTTAGACCTTGCACAAAATCGTACAGATCTGATATGCAAACTCGCTGCCCCCGAAATCCTGCAAAAAATAAAAAAAAGTTTCCACTTTTTTGCCCAAGAAAGTGCTCTGGTACCACTTGTTATAGCTATGATACCACTTGTTATAAATCTAACCCGGAAATATTATAGATCTGATATGAAAATATAAGATAATGCAAATAAACCCAGAAATAATATGAAATGATTCTTTATTGATATCAAACCCTTAAGGTAGGGGGCAACACCATACATTCACTCCTTAAGGAAGGAGAACGCTCCACAAGCCATATGCCTGTTCATACAATATTCCTTGACACAATTCCTTCGCATGGAGTCTCTAGCCTCTATATAGGCCTCATACATACAATACCATGGGTCATTACCATGGTTTGCTCATACCATCAAACTAATACCATGGGCCCATTACCTTATTAATAACTACTTGTGGTCCCTTACATGATATGGGTTAACCACCTTATTTATTACTATGGCCCATCTCATTATTACATTATTACCTTGGGTACCTCCCTTGACCCATATTATCCCCCCTAGGTATATAACATTCTCTCAACCTCAATAATAAGTTCTTTGGGAAGCCTTTACTTATGGAAAGTAAAACCACGGGAGGAGCTATCTATGGGTTGATATTTAGGAGGAAAATGGCAGCTAGGATTTTCTCTCTAGTTTTATTATGGAGGTGATAAGCTAGCTAGCTCTCTTATAGTGAAGGGATTATCATTATGTTTTATGGAATATTGTGGGATTATTGTACCTTTGTAGCATTGGGAAGGGGATAATGTAATATATCTCCCCTTTTTCATGTCCTGATGAGGTTTTGACCAAGGGACAAATCATGGCATCTAGCTTGGAAATCATTGACAAAAAATAGGGGTCTATTAATAAATCAACATACCAAACCCTTCCTTGTAATTCCCAGAGGGAATTAAAGTATGGAGGCATGAGGTTTTTAGTTTTGAATATGTTTTATGAAAAATTATGGTGGGCATGTCAAGCTTCATAAGAAGTTTTGTACTTGTATACAAAAAGATTTTAGTGCAAGTGTCAAGGCTTCTCCCGTGGAGTTGGAATTGGTGGTTAGTGATAAGAGGTCAAGAATGCCCTTACATCCACCTGAGTTCATGAATGTCATAAAAGCACCTCAATTTTTTTTTGGAGATGATCGACTCAATTTTTAGAGAAGTTAATAAGGAAGTAGTGATGTTAACGACAAAAAAAAATCAATCTATCACTAGAAATACTCGCAAGGTGTATAAGAAGGATGGGTGCTCACATGATAGCAAGAAAGGGTTGTAAAAAAAAAGGAGGCCAAAAATTGAAGTGTGTGAAGAGAAGAGTAAAAGGTATGAAGTTGATCATGGGGAGAGATGTGGTTATGGAGCAAGTGCAACTCTATTAGGGAATAACATTGGCAGGAGAATTTCATGAAAGATTAATATCTAAGAAATCTATACATACATGGTTGAGGAAGTTTTGGAAGTAGTATTTAGACTATGCACTTATTTTTAATCTACTATCAAGAGGATTGATAACATTCACCTTCCAATCCACAAGGGACAAATATAACATATTGGCAGGGAAATGGTACTAGGATAGTTCTATATTATCTCTTAAAATCTGGATGTTGCTATTTGATCCTATCAATGAAAGGGCTAATATACATACTCTATGGTTAAGTTGTATTCCTTCCCTTAAAGTTATTATCACAAATGACTTTAATATTCATATGGAACAAGTCAGGTAGATTGTTTTATATTGATCAAAAAATCAAGTTGACTCTTGATCAAACCTCTATGGCCAAGAACTATGTATACATGAATTTGGGTGACAATCTTCCAAAGGGTATTTGTCAGGGAATTTAATTGTGCTTTAAATTTTGTTACATTGAATTGTCAAGCCAGGTTCGTAAACTTACGAAGTGTATGACAAAATATATGCAAGGATTCAATTTCTAATTCTATCAAATGCAAATTGACATGAAAGAAAAAATTAATCTACAAAGCAAGTAAATCGACATGAAGGGAAATTTTAATCTAAGAAAGCAATGGAAATATAAACTAGGAAAGGAATAGAAATATTAATTTATGAAAGCGATGGAAATTTAATCTAGGAAAGAATTATAAATTTAATCAGGGAAAGCATTGGAAAATTAATCTAGGAAAGTATTGGAAAATTAATCTAAGAAAGCATTGCATATTTAATCTAGGAAAACATTGGAAATTTAATCTATGAAAGCAAGTAAATATAATCTATGAAAGCACATAAACTTAATCTATGAAAGCATGAAAACGTAGTCTATGAAAGCATGGAATCTTAATCTATGAAAGCACGTAAAACTGATCTATGAAAGCATGGAAACTTAATCTATGAAGGCATGCAAATCTAGGCTATGAAAATGATTTAAATATATATCTATAAACAAAGAAAGGAAATAGTGAGCATGCTTGGAAAATGGGGCTATCCAATGCTCAACAAGCACACTATAAGTTGAAAATAGAACATCATCACATATTAAGTGAAATAGGCTTGGAGCAACATAGCTACAAAAATATTTATTCAACTATTATGATTACACATTCTAAATTTCTTCTCCCTTCCTCTCTCAATGAAGAAAACCCTCCTATTTATAAGTGAGTTGCTTTGATAAGAGAGTAACCAACTAATAAATTCAGATCCACTTTTCTCTCAAGTAAGTACAACCAATTTGCTAAAATCAGGAGATCATTATCTCTACAAATCCTCTCACAACTCTCTAATAGCTTTGATAGGAGACACTTATCAAAACTTCCATGATCCTTCTCCATGAAATGTGCTTGAATAATGATCTCAAATCTCCAAGAGTTTGAAGAAGAAATTCGAATTTAAGGTTCAATGGCCAAATATGACTTAGTCTAAGTCTTAAAAGATGTCTACAAACATCACAAAACTCATCCAACTTTTAGATATAGGCGAATGCAAGTTATTTTTCTAATATTTAATCATAAATTCACTCAAAAATACTAAAATAAATGCTTTGGAAAATAATAAGTTCAAACCCATATATAATCATGAGAGTGGCCTTAATGCATGGTTATGGAGCTACTGAATATGATAAAAATTGAAGGAAAATGAAGAAAATGAGAGTGAAAATGATGACATTTTGGAGAGCCAATAGTCTTACTATTTATGTTGGGAAGCACTTTTACCAATAGGAGATAGGCTATGCAAAGATCTCATTCCATTGTTCTATTGTCCATGTGTATGTTCACCTTAGATAGACATACCCAAAGAAGGATTTCCTTGACAAAGAGAATGATCTTGAAGAGAAAATGGGGGAAGCCAAGAATCGACCAAACAACAAGAGGTTATCATAGAGAAATTAGTCAAGATTTGTTCATTGAAAGATACAAAAATTCAAAGGAACCCTATCCAATTATTATGGAAAACATAATTCAAGATATTTCTTATGTTTTAGGTATGTATCCTAGTCTAAATAAAAGGTTAGTCAATGAGTACGAGTTCAAAGAGAAAGGAGCAGTAGGGGAGGAGAATGAAGCTTTATAAATCCCTACTCAAAATAAGCTTTTAACTTTTGTAGACATGTTAATCATTAAGGATTCTCATGAGAAAAGGAATAATTCCATTATGAAGACTCTCTCTCTTCTCGTGGAAAATTTTCTTTCTAATCAAGACATTACCTTGAAAGGCATTCCTAAAAAAAAGGAATCAAAAAGTTGTACTCTACATGAAAATTCCCCTTTCCTAGTTGTAGGAGGTAGGAAACATATCCTTGAGTATTGTAGTATCCAGTGATATTATTAGTACATTATATTGATCTAATAAAGACTTCATCCCTACAAAAAAAAATGTTAGCTTTTATTAGCTAAGAATAATGGAGGCGTGTTAGCAGAAGCAAAATTGGAAGGATGAATAGGCTTCAATCCTTTTAAAGACTAGTTTGGACCTAGAATAAAATCATTCCCACCCCAAACAAATAAACAAGAAAATAAAGAAGCATTTTATAGTAAGCACATGATAATCCACCTAAACCTTAGAGCAGGAAAAGGCTACTCAAATGTTTCAAGATGATTGTGCTCTTTTAAAATATAAGAGGCTTGGGGAGTGCTTACAAAAGAAACACCTTGAAGATCCTTGTAAATGCTAATAACCTTGAGGTATTATTGATTCAATAATCTATTATGAAGGTCATTGAGGTAAAATATATGTATAAGCCACCCTTCCTAGGTGCAATTGATTAGTAATTTAATTGATGTTAAATTACTTACATTAATTATAAACCATGGCTAGTAAATTGATGAAATGTATGTGCATTGTATGTGCTAGGAGTCATTGTCACTCATGCAGTTCCTAAGTTAATTTGAGATATCGAAATGCACATGTTTTTCTACATCTATGTAAATAAATAAATCACATAAAAATGGAATCAATTCTATTTCTCTTGCTTAAAATAATGATCACACTCTTCTTAAAAGAAACTTCACACTTGCTTCTCACTTAAAATAAAATCACACTCACAATTTACTTAAAAAAAAATCACACACTTGCTTAAAAAAAATCACACACACTTGTTTTTAAAATGAAATCACTCTTGCTTATAAATAAAATCACTCTTGCTTAAATGAAAATCACATTTGCAATCAAATGAAATCACTCTTTCTTATAAACAAAATCACACTCACTTAAATGAAAATCACACTTCCAATGAAATCACACTAAAAATAAATCTGCTTCAACAGTAAGAAAGATTAACTCTACAAATGAAAATGATATTCATATCACTGCAATGTAAAGCTATGCTTCTACTCTATGCTAACTTATACTCTGTCCATGTGCATTAGAAGTATCTCCTCACATGAACAATCAAATGATTAGATGACCTGATGCAAAACAATCTTAAACTTATATCTAACAATTGAAAGTTGTGATTAAATGAACTAACACAAATCTACACGAAACATAAAATGAAATACTAACTGTAAACAAAAGAAAACCTCACTATGTCAAGCGAGCCCTCCTACGAGAAGAAAATATCAGTATGATGCTTTCACAAGATGCTTAACCAAACATTGAGATCACACAATAAGAAAATGGAACGAAACAAATTTTGTATATAGAAACAGAATGTTTACAAAGTAGAATTCAAGTCTGTGTTTGCTATGCCAAGAGGCATATTTATAAAACCCTTACGCAATAATTTTTTTAGAGCATTACGCCTTATGCTAATTGGCATGAGCTATAACTAAATTTAAAAGATAAGACATCATGATCTACTCATGATTTGATATCAACACAACAAATCATGAGGCTAAAAGTCTGCATCTCGCTTGCTTGATTCACCTTTTGCGGTGGTTGACTTTTCCTTTGATCGAGCTACTAGGGTGTCTTCTTTATCGATCCAAGCTTTGAAATAAATCATTGTCTCAGCTAGTATCCAATTACCCATATGCCATGTTTCTCGGCTAAAGCTCCACAACCCATCGAACCTTGGACTTAGTTGTAGGAACATACATCAGTTGCAGAATTGTTGTAATTCAGCAACTCAGGTAGATATTAAGTTAAATAATAAAGAAAAATGATATTTATGAAATAAAATATGATTATGTACCTGCTATGCTATCAACATTTTAAATTGATACCCAAATTGGATTTACGAAGGTCAAAAATGGAGGAAGGGAATGAAAAAGAGTTGTTAAAAAAAGCATTTTTGGGGTTCAACATTCCCCCACATGGAAGACATTGCATGTCCTCATGCAAAATTTCAAAATTTGTAAGTCCTTCCTGTTACTGAGCCTCCTCAGATACCTGAGCAAGGACGTCCAAGTTTTTCCTCCTTGGTTTCTTAGTAGTGATTTCCATCCTTGGTTTCTTCATCAAAATTTTGTGCTGCAGAGCTATAATCTTCCTTTTAAGAAATTTGTTTTGAGCTGTCAATTTATTTTTTTTCTTTTTAACCATAAACCAAGATGTAGCAAGATGTTGCCATTTTGGGTTATGTGGATTTAATTATGTGCCTTTATTGTTTCATTCTCTTGCTTTAGATGTCTATTCAATATTTCCAATTCATAAATTTCTTGCTTGAGTGTCTTCAACTTGGAGTTCACCTGAAATATTAGAATGGATTGCTTCATTTTCTTCTTAGTTTGATGATGATTCAATAACTTTACATGTAGCTCTTATTTCCAAAGACTCTATATAGTCATAAATTTCATGTTGCACAAGATCAATCTCTGGATTTCTTCTAACTGGACTGGAAACTGGTGATGGAATAGGTGATGATGGAACTCTAGGTTCCATTTCTTATTCCTCTAAATCAACAAATTTTGGGGACTATCGAGGTTGTTCATGCACTGTTTTATCGAGCCTTTCACTTCTTCTTGTTGTAGATGATGGTTTAGATGGTGATTTAGTAGTAAGGGCTACCTTTTAACCTTTCCATGCTCTGTTTTCTCTTGCCCTTATTCTCTTTTTAGATGAACTTTTTTGCTTAGTGCTGGATATTTTCCTTCTAAACATTTTTCTTTTTAATATTCTCTAACATATCTACAAGAGGAGTCTCATCCTTTGAATGTTTCTCTTGTTGTGGAGGTGAGTTATCTTCTATAAGCAACTTCCTTCTACTCTTCTTTGTCTTACCACTAGGCTCTTCATTTCCTGCTTCTTTAAAATGATTTTTAATTAAGAAATCTTCGCAATTGTCTCCTATGTTTCTCAGATGGGCTTCAATCAGGATTTTCACTAGGTCATGATGGTATAGGGAATTATCTATAGATTGTATCTTTCTTTGAACATTACCAGCCATCTTTCTTAAGCTTTGAAGTAGGAAATATGATAGGTTAATTTCATTCCCATCAAGAAAATTCATCATTAAACATGCATGATAAAAGAACATGTTACCAAATCTTCCCTTGCAAGTTATAAACTTTTAAATGATCAGTAGAAGATTCCTATTTTTATTCTTAAATTTGTGACAACTATTCCCTTTTTAAACACATAAATTTCCAGACCTAGATTCTTGAGAGAAACTCTCCATTATTTTTCTTCAATTCTTCTGTTCTTGAATCAACTCTCTCCAATTCTCGGCAATCCTGTAGCTTTTGCTATGAAAGACTCTGTCAACACCATCTTCACGTCCCCAATTTCTAATTCAATGCCATCATATGCCCTAGCGAAATACTTTGTTACTTATTTCTCGTGCCCATCAAATTTCTCCACGAATTCTAGCCACCGTGCCTACTGTAACAATTGCTTGACCTGTGGCTATCCTTCAAGAAACCTAATTCCGTTCGGCTCTGATCTTACAGTGACCCCCATGTTAAAGAATTCCAACTTGTAATTTCTCTTTCGACAGGGTTAAGGAGTGGGAGAAGTTTAAGTATGGACTGAATCAGGGAAACAAAGTTTAGGTGTGGGCAGCCTCAGTAATAAAATAGGGTTGAGTAAAATGGAAGTGTTTCGGCATGAAGTGGAATGATGAATGGAGAGGAGAGGGTGATTTTTGAATTATATCAAGGTTAAATCATGACTTGGTTGAAAAGAAATAGATATTTTTGTTAAAACTGAAGTCGTGTGAGAATAGTTAAGGGTAATCATTATTCAGTATGGTAATAACAACGATTACTCATAATTTATTTCATAATTCAAATGTTATACCTTTATTATATATCTTAATATTTACATACCTTTGATTCTTTGTCTTATTGGTTTTTATTTGTCTCATTGTAGGTTATCAAGTTTCTTCAGGTGCAATCTTCATTGGATTTGTTTTTTCCATAATTTTCATTTGCCTTAGTTGCAATATGCCAAGCCAGCTGCAGATTATTGATAATTTCGTAGCTGCATTATTTCCAAAAGAGAAAAGAGGGTCAAAATTAAAATGGGACTAGAATTGGGAAAAAAAAATCTAAGCTGCCAAGAACTCTTAGTTTTCAACCTGGATTTTCTGTATAAACATGCCAACAATGTTGGTTTTCATGTTTATACACTTTTTATTATATATATATATATATATATATATATCCAGAGTGCTTGGGGTAGCTGGTCTCAAAACCACCTGGACTCAAAATCAATCAACCTACCCCCAGTGGCCACCTGGTACATCTGGCTCGCCCGGAATAGAGCTATTTTCGAGGATCGACCGATTTTGAGCTGCCGGATTGAAATTGCTGTAAATGCTGCATATCAGGCGCTACCAGATCCGCCACCACACAGGCCCAGAACCATTCAGCCTATGCCCGAGATTGACAGATCCATACCTTGGGGCTTTTTCGACGGGGTAGCGAATCAAGCCGGGTGCGGTGGAGGTTTTGTCCTACACATAAATGATCAGCATAGATATCTTGCCAAACTGGGTTTCGGAAATGGATCAAACAACCTCGCTGAGCTCTCTGCATTACATAACCTCCTACTTTTTGCATTAACCCATCAGCTCACTCATATCAATATATTTGGGGACTCATTAGTGGTTGTAAACTGGATAAATAATGTCACTACATGCCACTCCCACTCTCTCAGCAATTTATTACAACATACTCTCACTCTCAAAGCTGCTTTTGTACATTTCACTTGTGTGCATATCTACAGAGAACACAATAGCGAGGCCGACAAACTGTCAAAAGAGGCATTGACAATTCCACGAGGCGATGGGCACATAGTGGAGCAGAATGGGACTGACGAACACCGGTTTTTCCACCGACCATACATAGATCAGAGGCATCTGAGGGACAATAGTCCCAATCGCTGACCGAGAATGGAGTTTTTTGACAATTTCTGCTGTTTATTAGATATAAAACAGAACCTTTTGTATGTGAACAGGCGATAGAGCGATAGAGCCAAACAAAGAAATGTAATTAGCATATTTTTGATGCACACTAAAAATCACCTGATAGGGTGGAGACTATATGAACATGCCAGTAATGCCACGGCATCTGCTTTGTAATTTTCAATATTAATGGAAGTTACTGATTTTCCCAGGGGAAAAAATAGTATAATTATATAATATATATTATATATATATATATATAATATATATATATATCTTATTTCAAAAAATAAAGTAGAAGACTAAGTTGGGGAGGAAGAATAATCTTCCTTGACCAACTTCAAATCAAGATTTTCATCTTCTTTTTGCATCATTTTAAAGACTTCATCTTTAAGATTATGGGGAATACAATAATCCTTGTATTTTTCTAAGAATGTAGTTTTCATTTGTTCCCATGTTCTTATAGAATGTACTCCTAAGCCCATAAACCATTTTAATGTTGCATCCTTAAGAGTGGGTGGAAACAATTTCAATTTTTGAGTATAAAGCAAGTAGTCATAGGATCTACACAAGACTTCAAATTCAAAGAGAAATGTTTCAGGATCCTCATTTCTTAATCCATGAAAATTAGGAAGGATGATGGGTGAGATATTTTTCATTGTGGTTGTGGTATCTTCATTGAGGATGGGAAATCCAAAAGGTTATGTATCTCCTCTACTGCTTCCTCTTCCTCTTCCTCCACCTCTTCCACCTCCTTTATTTCCTCCTCTTCCACCTCCTCTATTTCCTCCTCTTCCACCTCTAATACTAGGTTGTTCACCATTCACATTATGTACTTATCCTTCCCCTTCTCCTGCCATTGTAGATTCCTCAGAACTAATGTAAGGTTCCAGATTTTTTAGTTCCTCTTCTACCTCCTCTGGCTCTTCTATCAATGGAATGTTAAAATAGGTTTCTTCTTCTTCCTCTTCACTAGGGATTTCTAGTTCCTGTCCTAGAAGTTGTTCTCGAGTTGAAGATAGAAAAATTACTCCTTGCGTTGGGGTATAGGATCTTCTTCTACTATGGCTTCAGTAGAGGAAGTTGTGAATGTTTAGGTTGGATTTCAGATCTAAGTACCTCAGGAAGTCTATGTTTGCCTGCAATTGATGGAATATGAGTTTGGGTGGATGGTGTGGCACAACGATGTTGTGGTGGGGTGAGTGATGATGTTGGAATCAAACTTCTATGTCTACCTAAAATCCTACCTCTAGAATCTCTTTCCCTATGCATATCATTTTTATTTTTTTCATGAAAAAAAAAAAAAGACTCCTATATACACTTCCCGAGAAACGACACCAAAATGTTTGGTAATTTTATTGATGTTAAATTACTTACATGAATTATCAACCAGGGCTAATAAAACTAATGAAATGTATGTGCACTGTATGCGCTAGGAGTCTTTGTCACTCATGCAATTGCTAAGTTAATTTGATATATCGAAATGCACATGTTTCTCTACAACTATGTAAATAAATAAATCACTCATAAAAATGGAATCAATTCTATTTCTCTTGCTTAAAATAATGATCACACTCTTCTTAAAAGAAAATTCACACTTGCTTCTCACTTAAAATAAAATCACACTCACACTTTGCTTAAAAAAAATCACACACTTGCTTAAAATAAAATCAAACACACACTTGTTTTTAAAATGAAATCACTCTTGCTTAAATGAAAATCACACTTGCAATAAAATGAAATCGCTCTTGCTTATAATCAAAATAACACTTGCTTAAATGAAAATCACACTTGTAATTAAATGAAATCACTCTTGCTTTTTTTCCAAGGAAAAATTACCATGCTTTATTATTTGAGGAATAAAAAAGCTACAAGGAAGAATGTGTTGAACATTCACTGAGTTCACAAAACCCAAAAACTATAACCGCTTCAGTATGATCCTATTTGCCAAAAACATTTTGACTAGAACCTGATTGGTCCCTGCGGAAATCCGGCCAACATCAAACAGCAGGGGCTCCGCTATAACAGGGATAACAGCCCACGGCCAAGAGCGATTTAGATCGGCGAAAAAAAAACAAGAAAAAGAAATACAATCGCTCCTACCTCAGGAGAAAAAAACAGTTCCTTTCAGCACGGTGAATAAGAGGAAAGAAAAATGAAACTAAACAAAAGGTGGAGCATCCGACTCATGGATCAAATCCTGAGCTTGTTCCGCTATCTGCCACGATCCCAATACCTGCTGTAATCCTGCTTTCGAAAGGCGATCGGCTTCTTCATTTTTTTCCCGGAAGATATGTGCAATGGAGAAGATATTAAAATGGGCCTTTAAACTCTGGACTTCTTCCAGCAGAGGCAACAACATATAGTTTCTGCAGATGAATTTCCCATTTACCCAATTGACCACATTTGCCGAATCTCCAAAAATCTGTACAATAAGGGTGTTTCTATGTATTAGCCAGCAGAGGAGCAATTTTAAAGCTGATAATTCAGCAAAATTGTTTGAACCCGATCCAAGGCCTACAGATGCTTTTAAGGAATGCAGGGGATTTAGGTGGATAATAATCCCAGCTCCAGTGACGTTGTTTTGCGCTGCTCCATCAAAAAAGGCATAGGGGATGCCCTCTCTGATAACGGGATCCGCCCGCTGAGTTGAAGAGGAAGAGCTCTCAGGTTCAGGAAGACAAGAGAAAATGGCAGAAACTTGTACAGCAATGACATTTACAGGGGTGGACTTCCCTTTAAAAATGCAGCCATTTCGGGATATCCAAATACCCCAGCTAATAATCGGCGGGAGATTTCGCATATTTTTCTCAGGATAGTGAGCCCACCAGTATTCCCATGCATTCGATAAATTTTCCCCTTCCCATTTCCCTGAACATTTCAGCAGCTTGAAACTTTCCTCCCAAACTGACTTGGTGAAATGACAACTCACGAAGAGGTGTGAGATCGATTCGGAGGCATCATTGCACAGCGGACATCTACTCGGCCCCAGTTGAAAGCGCGCTTGAAGGATATCCCAGGTGGGAATTTTGTTTTTTAGAGCGCACCAGAAAAATATTCTGGCTTTTTTGGGACATTTTAGTTTGAACAGTGGCTTTGCCCACCAGACCGGAGCCGCCCACCCCTTTCTGCTCATCAAAAAGTCATAGCCAGCCTTTGGGGAGTATCGACCTGTTTCTGCATGAGCCCAAACGAGAGAGTCTGGGGCGTCCTTTAGTCTGACGTTTGATCGATTTAGTTCTTGAATAAAGACGTTCCATTCATCTCGCCAGTGGACATCCAAATCCAAAAGTTCAGCAGACTTCCAGCCCTGCGCCCAAATGGAAGACAAGCCCGGATTTTCAATCTGATGTAGCATCTTAATTCCTTTTGAGTCCAGTTGTTCAAGCAGCTCAGGAGATAAAGCAAAGTGCTCATTGCAGCCAACCCAAGGGTCTTTTCCAATCCGCACGCATTCACCATTACCCACTTTCCATGCTAAACCTCGTTCAATGATTTTAAAGGCATCCAAAGTTGCCTTCCATATGACCGAGCAGTTCCTCCCTATTTTGTTTGGGCTTCTGATCCAATTTTCGATGGGAGTTGGATCAATATACTTCCTTTTGACTACCCTGGTCCAGAGATTTTCTGCCTCAACAATTTGCCAGCCAGACTTTGCCGCCAAGGATTGGCAAAAATCCGCCAACTATTTTACACCCCAGCCTCCCCACTCCTTCGGTCTGGCAATTTTATCCCAAGCAACCCATGGGAGCACTGAACTTTCCTTTGAACCTGACCACAAAAATCTGCTACAGATCTGCTTAATTTTATGAATAATCCCTCTGGGAATCCAAGTCAATGCTGCCCAAAAAACAGGAATGGCTTGAAGAACTGAATTGACCAAAGTCAGTCTGCCAGCTCTAGAGAGCCATTTAAAACTCCAGTGCGATATCCTCTGTTCTATTTTTGCCACAAGCCAGTGCCAATCTTGTTTACGGTATGAGGACGGTTTTAACCAAAACCCCAGGTATTTGAAAGGCATATCCATCTGAGTGGTTTCAAAAGGAAATATGGATGTGATTGCCAAAGCCTCATGCCTGGTGAAACCCTCTAAAATGAAGTGAGATTTCCTGGGATTTATTTGAAGACCTATAGCTTTCAGAAATAGGTTGATAATATCTTTAAGAACTTTGACTTCAGGTAAGTTTCCATTTAAAAATAACAAAATATCGTCAACAAAAAGAAGGTGTGAGATGAACAAGTTTACCGCAACCTCCAAACCTGTAAGCATGCCTGACTGTTTTGCTTTTAGAATCAATCTGCTAAGCCCCTCTGCTGCCAGGAGGAAGAGAAGGGGAGAAAGTGGACAGCCCTGTCTCAAACCTCGCTGGCTTTTGAAAAAGTGAGAGGCCGCCCCATTAATCAGCACAACAAAATTTATATTTGTAATGCAGCCCATAATCCAGTTTATGAACTCCACTTTAAAGCCCAGATGAGTCAACAATAATCTTAGATAAGACTAGTCGATCCTATCGTAGGCCTTGGAAAGATCGATCTTTAAGACAGCCCCTCTCTTCTTTGCTTGCCTGATGCTGTGGATGGTTTCCTGTGCTACTCCAATTGCTTCGTGGATTTGTCGACCGTCCAGGAACCCAAACTGCTCATTTGAAATACACTCAGATAGGATGGGTTTCAGACGCACTGCAATAACCTTCGCAATTATCTTATAGATTGTATTACATAATGAGATAGGCCTGAAATCATCAAAGGAAACCGGATTCTCAGTTTTTGGGATAAGTGCTATGAAAGTAGTGTTGAACGGACTGTATACTTCACCTTTCCTTCTAGACTCCTCCACGACTTCAGTGAGCTCATCACCAATAAGATCAAAGAAATGGGAGAAGAGTTCGATAGTCCAGCCGTCCGGGCCCGGACTTTTATCTCTTGGCATTGCCTTAATAATACGCTCCACTTCCTCCTTTTCCACTGCCCTGAAGAGTAAATCAGCATCCTCTTCTTCCACAAATCTAGGGAACGCTTGAGCCGTTCTGATAATTTCGGCCAATGAGATCCCCCCTGGAGCCGTAAAGAGGGCTTGAAAATGATTCTTCCCCAATGAGGAGATCGCTTCAAAAGAGGACACTTCCCTCCCTTCGGGGTCTCTCATCTTCCAGATTGTGTTTGCACTTTTCCGGCCTTTAGCGTAGTTATGAAAAAATTTTGTGTTTTCGTCCCCAGCTTTCAGCCAGATGGCCCTGCTCTTCAATCTCCACTCTTCTTCTTTATCCAGCAGAATCTTTGCTTTGCTCCTCTCTAACAACAGAACTTTCTCTTTCGTTTCCTGAGATACATAGGTGTCCGAGTCAGGATCTTCAAGAATGCCGAGAGCCTCCTCGATTTTTACCAAATCCTCAGTTTGATTTCTTCTTCTTTCAGCAGCCCAAGCAATGGTTGCTCTCTTAAGCCTTTTCAGATTCTCCATAAAATGACCTCCTTTGCTAACCTGAGAGTTTGAATCCAAATGACTCCAGGTGTTTTTGAAAAGCTGTTGATAAGACTCCTCCTGAAGCCAAGATGCGTTAAATTTGAAGGGCGAGGCCGGCTTTGCGGGAGGCTTTGAGAATTCAAGAAAAATTGGGAAATGATCCGAGTTGCCCCCATCCCCCACCCATTGTCTAAGCAAAGGGATATAGGCCGCCATTTTTTCATTTATGAGGTAGCGATCCAGCCTCTTTGCAACTCTACCTTCTCCCGTTCTTCTGTTCCGCCAGGTCGGCTTTGCCTTTATAATGTTGACATCTATCAGCTTTGCATTCTGGAGCGCCTTTGAAAAGAAATCAGTTAACGAATCTTCCTTCGATGAAGGTCCCCAAGCTTCCGCTAACCCCAGTGAGAAGTTTAAGTCACCCCCCATAATCAAGTTCTTATTCAGCAAAAATTTTTTTGATAAGAAATTGTTCCAAAACGGGACTCTGCCTTGGCAAGGACCGTATACATTTATGAACAACAGAGGCTGGTCAAAATCCACCGAAAGAACCTCCATACCCAAAACATGAGATAAACCCCAGCTGTTTTGAATCTTGAATCTTCCGTCCTTAAACCCTATGGCGAGGCCTCCAGAGTGTCCAGTAGCATCTAAAGCAAAAAAAGACCAACCCGGCAGCAAGGATCTCAACGAAAGTTCTATTTCGGATCCCTTTCCCAAGGTTTCCTGTAGAAAAACAACATCCGGGTGATGGCGAGTAATGAGATCCTTTAGAGCTAGTTTCTTGGGTTTACTAGCTAAACCCCTGCAATTCCAGGATATACAAATCATTTGACAACCATCTCAGGGGCTTTCGCTGCTCTAAGCGCCCCGGTGATCGACATTTGTTTCCCGTCAGCTACATCATACTTTGCCTTAACTTGTGCCTTTGATAAAAAAGATTTCCTTCCTCTGCCTTTCTTAGAGGTGCCCCTAGAAGGTTCCGAGCTAAGACCACCCACTGATTCTTGCATATCGATTTTCTGTGCAGGAGTCTTATGGAGGGACCTTAAATTATAATGACAGGTGACAGCAGAAACGCCTGTTCCGAGATCATAATTGGAAGGCACCTCACTGATCAGATTTGAGGACGGGAAAGCCTCTGGAACAGACTCTAATATTTGTGGATGGTCCTCTAAAATCGACGCCAAAATAGTATTTCCCTCAGTTCCATCAATACACGAAACAGTAATTTTATTGAGCATACCAGAAGGGTCCTGCATGCCGGGGTCGGGCTTCTCCAAAATGCCAGCCGAAACTACCTCTGTAGGAACCCGGCATGGCTGGGCGTCTGTTCTATGATCAGCGCTCCCCACATTCCGCTGTGTTCCTTCGGTCGATTGGGGTCTGGGATCTTCATTCCGATGATCCATCTTTGAGCCTTCTTCCTTCTTCTGCGATTTGGGGAGATCCGTCATGTCCTCCCACTCCTCCACCCTCAGCTGAGCCCCTCTTCTTCTTTTCCCCAGAGGGCAGTCCTTCGCTAAATGCCCGTATTCGTGGCAACAGTGACATCTAAAAGGAAATAGTTTATAGTCTAACAGCTGCTCATAATCATATTCCTTGTATTGCAACGGGAATGATTCCGCAAGCCCTTCAGACGGATTAAGCCTTACTAGGATCCTTGCAACCACTTTTTCATAGGTATGCAGATAAGATCTATCCACATCCAGATAAGTGCCCAAGTGGTTTCCTATTGCTTTGAAAACTGAATCCACCTAGAGGTATGGCGGGAGGTTTGGTGCCCTAACCCACACAGGAGTTTCTGCGACTTTCTCCTTCCCAGCATCGAACAGGGGAGTCCACCGTTTGAAAAAAACAGGCCTGTTTCCGAATGCCCAGTTTCTCTCTTCCACCCATTCCACTGCTTCCTTAGAATCGAACTTCACTAAAAACCATCCTTTTGCCAATGTGTCAGTTCTGAAAGAGTTAGCTGGGGTCTCCAACCACTGACTCTCAGCCCACTGCCTTAAAAATTTCCCAGAAACGTATCGTCCTCTTGCTCTGCCCACAAGCGAGCATTCTGCTACCTCCAATACGTCTTCAACCTGAACATCCATGCCAAGAACCAGTTTTTTGACCCGCTTCCTTTTCCACACCTTCGCCTTTTTTCTTTTTTCCCCTGCTTTCTCTGTAACTGGCTCCGGGATCGTGCCCGCTGGGGGAGATGTCAGTCCGTCATCCTCCTGCACTTGAGACTTCCCATCATTTTTAGAGGGTTGGGTTTCAATGGCCGGAGAGATTTCAAACGAAGCCTCCACAGGTCTACCCGCCTCTCCTAAAACTGAAAGGTCTTCATTCACAGGGTTCTCGCCCCGCAAAGGAATTCTTTCATGCTCCTGACGCTCTGCCAAAAACCCCTTTAACGGTTTCTAACGCCACTGAACACCTCCCGGTAAAATCGCATCGGAGATACTGTTTGAATACCCTATGATTTCACTGATATTCTTTTCCGAGATTTCCTTACCCCAGACAGCGAGGATATCTTCGGGGGCCGGGTCTAGGTCAACCGATTCTGATGGGGTCATCATGGTTATTAGCACCCCGTAGGAAAACTGGCATCAAACAAAAACGCAGGGCGTCGAGAATCTCCGTTTGACGCTGACGAAAGGCCGTTTCCCTACCCGGTCCCAGCAATCTCTGGCGACCTTAAACTGTCTTGGCTGACCGCAGATTGTGCTGCCCACTAACCCTGCACCTGACGGCCGCTGACTTCTCTGCGTTACCGATCTAGAACCAGTCATCTGCAGCCCTTCCGCCATGGTTTCTCCGTCCTCACCAACTTCATCCTTACAACTAAGGCAGCTGCCGAAATCACTCTTGCTTATAAACAAAATCACACTTGCTTAAATAAAAATCACACTTGCAATAAAATCACACTAAAAATATATCTATTTGAATAGTAAGAAAGATTAACTCTACAAATGAAAATCATATTCATATCACTGCAATGCAAAAATCACACACACACACTTGTTTTTAAAATGAAATCACTCTTGCTTCTATACAAAATCACTCTTGCTTATAAACAAAATCACACTTGCTTAAATGAAAATCACACTTGTAATCAAATGAAATCACTCTTGCTTAAAAACAAAATCACACTTGCAATAAAATCACACTAAAAATATGTCTACTTCAATAGTAAGAAAGATTAACTCTACAAATGAAAATCATATTCATATCACTGCAATGCAAAGCTATGCTTCTACTCTATGTTAACTTATACTCTGTCCATTTGCATTATAAATCTCTCTTCACCTGAACAATGAAATGATTAGATAACTTGTTGCAAAACAATCTTAAACTTATATCTAACAATCAAAATTTAAGTGATTAAATGAATTAACACAAATCTACAGGAAACATAAAATGAAATACTAACTGTAAACAAAAGAAAACCTTACTATCTCTATGGGGGCCTCCTACGAGAAGCAGGTATCAATACGATGCTTTCATGAGATGATTAACCACACATTGAGATTGCACAATAAGAAAATGGAACAAAACAGAGTTTGTATATAGAAACAAAATGTTTACAAAGTAGAATTCAAGTTTGTGTCTGCTATGTCAAGAGGTATGTTTATTAAACCCTTGCACAATATTTTTTTTAGAGCATTACGCCTTATGCTAATCGACATGAGCTACAACTAAATTTACAAGATAAGATATCATGATTTTCTCATGATTTGTTATCAACGCAACAAATCACGAGGCTAAAAATCTGCATCTTGCTCACTTGATTCACCTTATATGGTGGTTGACTTTTCCTTTAATCAAGCTGCTAGGGTGTCTTCTTTATCGATCCAGGCTATGAAATTAGGAACAAATCGTTGTCCCAGCTAATTTCCAACTACCCATATGCCTTGTTTCTCGGCTGAAGCTCTGCAACCCATCGAACCTTGGACTTAGTTGCTGAAACATACATTAACTGGAAAATCATTGTAATTCAGTAGCTCGGGTAGATATTAAGTTAAATAATAATGAAAAATGATATTTATGAAATAGAAGATGATTACGTACCTACTATGCTATCAACCTTGTAAATTGATACCCAAACTGGAGTTATGAAGGTCAAAAAGGGAGGAAAGGAATGAAAAAGAGTTGTAAAAAAGAAGCAATTTTGGGGTTCAACAGGAGTTTGATGAAATAAATGTTGAAGGCAAATTTGGGGGTTTGGTGGTTGGATGGTTCAAGACAATCCAATTCATAAGTCTTAACTTTTCTCATAATATTATCTACATACAATTGTTCTCATCATATCTAAATTTGTTTCTAAATTTTATTAATACATGTGGCACTTTTATGGTTTGAAAAGTGTATAGGGACTCTTTTTTTGGCAACCAATGAGTAAAATGAAAATGTGTTTCAAAGTAAAAATTATTTTTAAGCTTAAAGTAAGAAACCATAACGAATTTTGGGTTGCCTAGTCTAGCCCTGGTTTTCCTCTAGGAAAACCAGATTAGTGGCAAAACCATAATCGTTTTAGAATTCAAACATAGTGCCTTTGAGAGTTAAACAACAAATCAAAAAGATATATTAAGGGCATAAACACCAAGGCATATCAACTATTTGACAAAGATAAACCTAACAGAGAAAAATAAAAAAAACTAAATTGAAAAAAACCCATCATTTAGATTTGGAGGAGTATGAAGTGTCCACAAGAATGGTGTCCTTATTGTTGCTGAGAAAGCATCATGGGTCCAATGAGAGTCTAAGGTGATCTTCAATACATTGAAGATGCCTCTCCAAATTCTTGATGGAGAGTTGCAATTCATCCAATGTAAGAATATTTTCCTCTTTTGCCTCATTTCTGTCAAGTAAGAAACAATAAAGAATGAGATTTAGATGCCATTAGATTCAACCATATACATATATTGATTGTAGTGTCCTTGATTATGCCCATTATCCAACACCCAGTTCATGATTCATCCAACATCTCCAAGTCTATCAATTAACCTCATTCTCCAGTTATGTTGCATCGCGTCTACAAAATTTACCTCTTGTAGTTCTTGTAGGATGTTGGCTCGGTATTAATGAGTGGGTCTTTCTTCCCACTGTTGAGCATGAGAGCCTCCATACTCACAAAAGTAGGTGATATGTTGCCAACTCCTAGCATGTTGGTAAGGAATTAAAGACCATCCTTTGTTAGATGAAGAGGGTTTAATAAGAATAAGGTTCTTGCTCTTTAAGGGAGGTGTGAAAGGGAGAGAAAGTCAGCAAAGGGTAGCAAAGAGAGAGCCAAGACCAATTAGATGGAGGGGCCACAGACAGGGAAGTGGTGGGAGGGGGAGAAGATAAGGGAAATGAAATTAAAAATGGTTAGGATTCCCATCAAGGTTAATGGAATTACATACTAAGCGTGATTGAATGAAAATAACATTGCTTGCAAGATAGGGAGCAAAAGTTAGAAGTATCGAAGGATGCGCAAAGCAGAAGTGTACAAAATAAAGGAAACAAAAGCAAAAAAAATAGATGTTTGTGGGGGGGGGGGGGGGGGGGAATGGATTCATTACGAAGAGAGGTGGTTAAAGAACATAATTCAAGACCATGAATAAAAATGATGCACCACACATAAGGCCTTGAAATCCAAAATTTACCACTCTCGCGTGTCAATATTGGCCTTTGTGATAAGTAAATGACTACACATGTGAATGGCAAGGGTGGTTCATATTAGATATGAAAGGTAATGGTCTCATTGATATTTATAATGTTTCCATCCAGCATTATATTGAAGAGAAATAAGTAAATTTAATCCCTTCCATCAATATCATACTTCACCTAGTGAGAGCCTATATTGTGGCTACCTTAATGGCTACAGTCTTGCATACGATGTTCATGAATTCCTATGGTATATTATGGGGGTGGTGTATGGTCACATTCCCTACCATGTGTGCTCTTTGGGATGGAAACATTAAAAGCCCCCACTTGTCCCTTCTATGACAACCCATCCAAGGAAGAATGGTCTTTTAGGGCTAATTCAAAGCAATCTTGTTTGAGATTTATATTAGGAAAGGAAAGCTAAGAAGAAGTGATTAAAGATGCTTGATTAAAGAATTGATTTTTGTATAAAAATAATGTTTTATGTCACTTTAGGATTCAACTTTTAAGACCTTGTCATGACCAATTTTAAATGTGGTGCCTATTGTTGTGTTGTTTTGTATCTAGATATTTTTAGGGCTTGTAATGGAAATCTTCAACTTTTGAGTGCTCTACTTTAATTTAAATATATTCTTCTCTAGGTTAATGACGAAATAAATATCTTCCATCCAAGGATACCTAATTATAACCTTGTAGTCCCCGGCTTCGGGTGTTAATTAACGCAATGAATGAGGACGCGACCTTATTAAATGGCAAGTGGCCACCCGCTCCAGCCAAATGGACCGAAGCCTCGAGAAGCCATCACCTCGGTCCGGCCAACAGTTATGCGAGCATTAATGGTAGGTGGAGAACAACTGGTTGCAGAGGTATATTGGTCGTTCGCCTTGGTTTGCCGATGAGAGGAGTTCAGTTGGAAGGTGCGGGAAGCGCCATTGTCTGGTGGAAGCTCTGTATTGTCCCAATTGTGAGTGGTGCATTCGGATCTTGGATGACTGCACCGTGGGTGCATGAGCCAAGACTCAGACCTCGGCCCTCAGCTCCGGAGGCCCTGGTCTCAACCCTGGATTCTCAGAGAATTCGCGGCTCTATGTTATGGTTCAGTGTATTGTGTGTCATTCTGTTCTTTTTAAGCGCAGTCTCTGAGCGTCTTCAACCTCCAGAAGCCCTGAGCGTCGCGGTGTTTCAGTTCCTCTGCGCCCCTGTTCGAGATTTGGCCCTTCGGCGCTTTGGTCATACCTGGTTCTGGTCGGTTCAGCTCTTTGGGAGCAATTCACCCCGTGCAACTCCTGAAAAGGATCGGCTCTCGACCTGTGTGGTAAGCATTGCTATTCGAATTCGTGTTCCATTACCTGTTTCGCATCTGTTGTATAAGTTGTTGCACGGGTTTAGAATCCTCGGTGGCATAAAGCATTCGCGACCTCTGGGCAGAATTGGTTCTTTGTTGGTTATAGGATGCCGCGTGAGAGGTTACGTGGCGCTTGCAGGCGGGGAGGTTCAAGAGGCGGTGCCAGAGGTCGGGCTTCATCGCCACGTTCCTCTGCATCCTTCGACTCCCCGTCGGAGGAGATTAGCTCACTAGGAGCTCGAAGAGGGCGCGGAAGAGGCAGAGGGCAGGGAAGAGCCGCGGTGTGTCCGTTTGGTTCGCACCCATCAACCCGCTTCAGGTTTCCGTGTGCTATGGACAACGCAATCTACTATGTTTCAGTGCGCATTGAAAAATGCGACCATGCTGATAGACCAGAAGCCCCAGCAGAGCCTCGGCCACCCTCGCCTGTTCAGGGGCCGCGATTACAGCCTGCGGAAGCCTCGGGTGCGGTGGCGGGGAATAGAGCTGGAACAAGTGAGCCTGCGAAGGACGACGAGCCATACACAGACTCGAGTGCTTCAGACCCTTATGCCTGTCCAGTGGTGGAGGAGCAACCAGATCCATATGCCTATCCAGTGGTGGAGGAGCAACCATCTACCTCCGTGGATGCCTAGGCACGTTGCATGGTCGTTCTGTGTGTTATGGACACACTTTGTTCAGTCTCAGGATGTCGAAGTAGCAACTACAGTTAGTTATGGGAGTCAGTCTATGATAGTTTTCGGGTCGCACCACTCAGTTTTTTGTATGTCGATTATAATGTCTGTGTCTGTAATGTCTATGTCTATCATGTCTGTGTCTGTAAACTCCTCCCTCGCCTCGGCAGGGAGTGGAAGGTCCAGTTTTCTGTTGGTTCTAGCTTGGGGTCAGCGGACAGTTTCATAGTCCCTCTTTTTCTCCGGCTCAGTTTCAGTCTCAGAATGTCAAACTATCCATGTAGCCAACTCTTTGTGGCGGATGTAACTCTCTCTGTAACCTTTTTTGTACTATAATAGAATTAGCATGATTTACACACAAAAAAATTATAACCTTGTAGTTGATGCCTTTCATTTCCATAAACTAAAAAAAATATGGTTTTTAATAGATACATTATTTAGCAAACCTTCCAACATATTTAGTTAATGATTGCTTGTCCTTGGAAAATCTATGGGTAATCAAGGTAGTGATGATGAAATTTGTGTTGGAATATTGATCTACCACAATGCATGGGCTTAGAAATCCATTGAAATGGATGGAAATTATAATATATGCCTTAATGATAGGTAGAGAGTTGATCGGCTAGGAGTATCGACATCCTTTCATACATTATGCCTACAGTGAGGTTGGAATGTCAACAAATTATTTAAAAATGGATGGTCAAATCTCCATCATAGTGAC
The DNA here is from genome assembly GCA_000404065.3 of Pinus taeda. Taxonomy (NCBI): domain Eukaryota; kingdom Viridiplantae; phylum Streptophyta; class Pinopsida; order Pinales; family Pinaceae; genus Pinus; species Pinus taeda. The sequence continues at coordinate 4,817 of APFE031584912.1, read as the reverse complement.
AACATGGTTAAACTATTGGATAGGCTTTAATACATTGCAATTTGGAGCACATAAACTTGACTTTGTTTCTAAATCAACATCTTCTTAATTTCCTTTAGTAGTGTTTTGTAGAATATTCACGTGTGGTGGATGTGTCATTCACAAGGCATAATAATGCTACTAAATTCATTCAGAACATGATATATTTGAGCTAGTTCATCATTATAAAAAATTGCAACTTTCTTATTCTCACGTTTAGTATTGAGTAGTGTTATTATAGTAGTAGAGGTAGGAGTGGTTGTTTGAATGTTCCCATCACCTTGGGGGTTGGTGCATGTGACAATGTAGACATGTGCTTCCAATAACTCTATATGTTGATTTATTGTAGACAATAAATGTATTATGTGGATGAAATTGATGCTCTTACATTTATAAGGGTTAATGTTGTTCCCCCATGGTAAAACTTCGGAAAATTCTAAAACTAACTTTTATTATGTTGTGCTAGAAAAAACAACTAAGAACATACCGCCTAGTGGCTCACTAAGAAGTTGAATTCACAACTACAAGTGGGTAGTTTCATTGGGATCCATGTACCTATATATGGTCATATCATTCTTGTAAGAGGATTCTCCTAGAATAGAAATAGAAATAATTTCTCAAGAGGGATATTTAAATCTAGAGGAAGATCTAAATCTCTAGGAAAGTTCGTAAAGGTATGTTGGAGATGTGGAAAAGAAGGGTATTTTAAGAAAGATTATAGATCCAAAATTGTTGAGAAAGGGAAGGGATTTAAAGATGCTCCTTCTGGAAAAACATAAACCTCCTCAAATGAAGGAGGGGATGTGTACTTGAATTCATCAAGTACACATGTAGATCATGAGGCATGGATGGTCGACTCAAGCACATCCTTTCATCTGAATTCTCATAGGGAGTGGTTTTTCAAGTATGAAATATTTGATGGTGGTGATGTTTTATTAGGATATGAATTTAAATCCAAAATCATAGGACAAGGAAAATTCAATCTGAAGTGGAATAAGGTAGTATTATCTTTTAGTTCTACGAAGTTAGAGAGAATATTACAATTGTTGGAAAGTGATGTGTTTGGGCCTATGTTGGTTCCACCATTGGGTAAATATATGTACTATTTCTCATTTATAGATGAATTCTTGAGAAATACATGGATTTATTTCCTCTAGAAGAAATATGAAGTCCTTGATAAGTTAAAAGAGTTTAAGCATTGTGGAAAATTAGACAGAGAATAAAATTAAGGTGTTGAGGACAAATAGTGGTGGAGAATTTTATGGGAACGAATTTGAAGAATTATGTAAGAAGTAGGATATAGCAAGGAAAAAGACTATTCCATACACATCTCAACATAATGAAGCTGAAAAAAGGATGAAAAGGATGCTAATGGAGAAATCAAGGAGCATGCTCAATGGTGCCAAGTTAGGATAGGAATTCTGGGTAGAGGCAATGGAATTTGTGTTATCTAGTAAATAGATCACCCTCATCAACATTGGATGACAAGACTCCACAAGAGGTATGGATTCATAAGAAACCTTAGCTTAATCATCTTATGGTATTTGGCTATGATTCTTTTGTACACGTTCTAAATGAGAATAGGAGCAAGTTGGATAAGGAAGCATAAAAGTGTATCTTTATTGGATATAAATATGGTCTCAAAGGTTATAAGCTTTGGAACCTAGAAACTAAGAAGGTTGTGTATAGTCGAGATGTGGTATGTAGAGAAGTCAAAGAAATTTTCAAATAGGTAGTCTTTCCAAGGGAGAAAGAACCAAAAAAGCGTTTGAGTTGAAGGATTATGGATCAGAGTAACAAGAATTAGAAGAAGAAGAATCATGGACTCTGAAATTGAGGAGATAGGTTCAGGAAAGTAGGCAGCCAGAAAGGCATATTCCATCCAATATCCATTCAAATTTTGCTTTGTTTATTACCAATGATGACCCTAGAACTGTTGTGAGAGTAATAGAATCAAATGATGGCTAACTCTAGAAAAAAATCCATGGATGAAAAGATGGAAACCTTGGACAACAATGAGGCTTGATATCTAGTGGAGTTTTCAGCTAGAAGAAATACTTTTGGCAACAAATTGGTGTTTAATAAGAAATTGAATGCAGAAGGCAAATTGAGAAATACAAAACTCGGTTAGTAGAAAAGGATTATTCCTAGATAGAGTGAATTGACTTTGGCGATGTTTTTTTCATGTTTCCAAGTTAACTTCTATTAATTTTCTTTTATCTATTGTTACTACTTTTGATATTGGAGTAGAATAGATGGACGCGCAGATAACATCCCTACATAGGGATTTGGAAGAAGAAATCTACATGAAGTGGGCATAATGATTTTCTATGAAAGGAAAGAAATAACTAGTATGCATGTTGAAAAATACATGTATGGGTTAAAGCAATCACCAAGGATGTGGTATAAAAAATTTCATACTTATATATTGGGACTTGAATTCACAAGGAGAAGAGTAGATCACTACGTATATTTCAAATTAGTTGATGATAATGCTATTTATTTGGTCTTATATGGGGATGATATGTTGTTGATTGGAAATGACATGGAAATAATCCAAGAAGTGAAAACTCTATAGTGTCCAATTTTACATGTAGGATCTCGATGTTGTAAATTTTATCTTGGGCATGAAAATTAAAAGAGATAAAAAAAATAAGAAACTTTGGTTAGGTCAAAGGAAGTATTTAGAGACAATATTGTAGAAGTTTAATATGAGAGAATGTAAACTGGTAAAGGTGTTTATTCCTGTTGGTGTAAAGTTATCCATAATCAATGTACCAAGACACAAGAACAAGAACAAGAAAAGGATTTGTCTTGTCTTTCGTATGCTAGTGTAGTTGAAAGCTTGATGTATGTAATGGTCTATACTAGACTGGACATTGCACATGCAGTACGAGCATTGAACAAGTATATGTCAATACCAAGGAAGGAGCATCATACAACAAAATAAAGGGTTTTCAGGTATTTGTGTGGCACTAGCTATGGATTGTGCTACCAAGGAAGATCAATATTGGATAGGGTGTTGGACATACATGGATTTGTTGCGGCAAATTGGACTATATATCTAGATTTCTGAATATCTACAAGTGGGATGTGTTAAACCTATTTGGAGGAGCAATCAATTGGATAAGAAACAAACATTTGTAGCAATACTCTCAACTATAGACATTGAATAAATGGCATCCACTCATGCAAGCAAGGAAGTAGCATGGTTACAAAGATTATTTTCAAGTATTGGATTGGTACAACAAGATGTAAAGGTAAATTGTGATAGTCAGAGTGCAATATTCCTAGCAAAGAACCTAGCTTATCATTCAAAGACAAAGCATATTGATGTTTAATATTACTTCATGAAAGATATGATTGAAGACAAGAAAGTGTTGTTAGAAAAAGTGGACACTGTAAAGAATGTTATAGATTCATTTAAAAAATCTTTGAGGATTGAGAAATTCCCTTTGTTTAGAGAAACATTGGGAATTATTTCCCTAGATTCTTGATTATGTACCCTTCCAACTCCCTGTGTGCAAAGAAACCAACAAGTGGAGAATATTGGATATGTATTATATTATTTGCATGATTATTTCAATGAACTATAAAATAAGAGATGCAGAGGGAGCTTCAGGGGAAACACCTCGATTATTAATAATATTATTATTTGGGGCTATTCTTGCATTCATTTTAGGTAGTTTTCAACACACGATTTTTGGTAAAAGCGGTTTTGTGGCACATAGTGGTTTTACCCATGGTTTGTAGTTTTTCTTAAGGAACTGCAATTTTATTCTAATCTAGGGTGAATGGATTGGAAGTTCATGAATGATGCGAGATATATATTGTATTGTAATATTGTATAAAATAATATATATTGAAAAAATCTTGTTGGTTTTCCCGGTTTTGGGTTTCTATGATAAAATATTTGTGTTAATGTGTGTGTTTTTCATTGTATCTTTTCTATTTTAGTTAAGAATATGTTTGCAATGATTAATTGTATAAGGTTAAAAACTTCAAGGCCAAATTTTCAAAGATCTTGGGATGATTAAAAGAAAAACGAGATGGATCAGAGGAAGAAAGGTCTCAAGCCAACTTTATTTAGGAACAACTCCCAAGCATACCAGAAAGGGAAATCGACTCAAAATGAACCTAGGATGACATGTTCCCTACGGAAAATGCCAAAAAAATAGCTCATAAAGTGTCAGGGATGTGAGGGAGACAACATGTATAAAGTTTTTCCTCACAAGGCAGATAGGATGAAGAGTGTTTATAACAATTAGGCAGATGCTACAATGGAGAACATGGGCAAGAGCATGGAAAGGATTCATGCAACCTTGGACAATAATTTAGTAGGCTACCAATCCCACACCATTGATGTAGAAATTAAGATTGATAATCAACCCATAGATGTTTTTATTCAGTTTGGAGCTAGTCTTAGTTATATAGATCCTTATTTTGTTGAAATTTTTAAATAGAAAAAATGTAGGAATGAAAAGTCTTGGTTGATTCAACTAGCCATTGGAACCAAGAGAAAAATTAATGATATTTTTTGGGATTTCTTACTAGACATGGATATATTCAACACTAAGGTATATTTGATAGTCATACCATTTGGGTCATATGATTACTTAATTGGTATGGATTGTTTAGAAAAGCATCATGTTATCCTAGATTGCTACAACAAGGCCTTCACATGCCTTGATAAGGAAGGGAATTTAAATATTATTCAAGGTATTCAAAGGATGACCTAGATTGGATCATTATATTATTTTTCATTCATCTCAATGCTTTTAGAGTGTAAAAAGTGGAGG
>APFE031584903.1:0-13013 GCA_000404065.3 Pinus taeda | reverse complement strand
ATGTGAGCTGTAGATAAATCCGAAATATCAATCGCTATTCAAAATTCCTTCTTCAACACAGAAATGCTTTCAAACAATGACAATAGTGCACATTTGCATAAAAGCCTTCCTCATCAAATTCGAAATAATTGGTCAAGTTTCATAAAAGAATATCCCTGAAGTACAATAGTGCAACTTCAGGGTTTAAGTCATATACAAAACTTTTACGACCCTTTCTAAATGCATGAAAGGGTCTATAAATACTACTAAACTAAAAAGATCTATGAAACAAAATCCTACTAAATTGGTATCAGTAAATGCGTTCCATCTCTCAAGGGCGATCTGGCAGTCGGTGAAGTGAGTCATGCCTCAGGTTGTTTGCCCTTAAACCTTAGCTGGCTTATCGCGAGCATTGGTTCTACTTCTGGTGGTTTGTTGAGGCGTAAACTGAATTGGGTGGCGAAGGTGGCATCCTGAATGTCGGGTATAATATAGCCGATAACATCGGTTAGGCACTTCAAGACGGCTCTTTGGCTGTATGGTTTGATTAAGAAGTACGAATAAGCATCCCACGTCAGACTATTGATTCCAGCAATCAATCTTGCGCTTTTCTCCAGCTCCGGATAGCATGAGTGGTCCAATATATTTGCTGTTGTTAATTGACTTGGAGTGCATTGGGAAATTATGTTAGATAAATACAATATATTATTCACTAATTCAACCAAATTTCCACTGATTGTCCTGCATCTGGAGGTTGCTCTTTCTGCTTTCATTAGTTGTGATTGCCATTCTGTGAATAATATCTCTTTGTGCGATTCCAGAATTCTTGGTAGATTAGCTGCCCGACCTACATCTGAATCCTGCCACTCTATAAAGTTTGTCAGTGTTTCTTCGGCTTGATCCAAGTCGGTCCTTGCTTTGTCTACCTTTTCACTTATAGACGTTGCCAATTCGCACAATGGTTCTGCTCATATAATATGTTGACATAATAACTTAACCTGATTAATCAATCCCTTATTTAGCTGGAGCGCTTCTGCTTTGAACTCATCTATCTGAGGGAGCTTTTTCATTTGCTCAATTTGAGTGGTCAATTGAGCGATTTTTTCATCTTTCACTTTCATTGTTCGCTCAGTTGATATTCTTAACTGCTCCAGTGCTGCTGATAGCTCCTTTTGCCTTTGTACTGTGCCTTCATCAATTCTCTTCTTTTGCTCTTGTAATTGCTTGGTTAGCTGGTTATTGTTCTGCTGCTGTACTAGCAATTCTTTCTCTGCCTGCTCTGCCCTCTGCTAAACTTCTGATAGTCTCACCTATAGTGAAGAGATGTCCTGATCCTTGGCTTTTAACAAATTGATCACCTCCGATGCTTTATCAATAGTCGCTACCGAATATGCTCCAGCGAACTGTGATAGCTTGGTTAAGTCATCGGAGGGGTCGAATTCCTCTTTCCATACAACATTGCCCTTAACCGTTAATTTAGGGAATGGGGAAGGTTGATCAGTTCTTCTCCTTTTCCTCTGTCGCTCTACGACGACTTTATGCTTGGGGCTATAAACTACATCTAAAGGGGGGATCTCTTCAATTTGCAAAACGATCTCTCCTGTTGGATCTTTAGGAATTATCTCTAGTTCTTTTGTTTTGGGTAGGCCGCTGGTTTCACCTAAAACCAGTTTCGATGTCGCTTCTTGTGTATCACCTTCTTTTGAAACCTCATCATCTTTCAAGCACTCTAAGTTGTTGATGATTGTACTGAATTGATTCCATTGCTGGAGCAAATTCGGATCAACTAATGGATCATGGTTATCCTTAGAGCTGCTCTCTTCTTGGGTCTTTGCTTGGGTTTCTTCTTGTCGCTGCACATTTTCCTGAGTCACCTCCTGCTGTTTTGATGTAGTAGGAGGTGGTGTATTATTTCGCTGCTCAGACTCGCTTGACCTGGTTGTTGTCGAAACAGTTGCTAACAGGTCTAGAGGCAGAGTTTGCAACCTCTGTTCTCTAATTCTGTTAAACTCAATTAGCCCTTCATCATTATAAACATTTATGGCAAGCGACTTGACTTGATACAGTGATTCGGTTAACGCGAACAAATCTTCGAATTTGTCTTCTTTGTGCTCGACCTTGGCCAATTTGGCCTGGTCGAGCACATTGTAAGCGATCTTTCTTGGATCATACTGCCTCCTTGGCAGAGTAGCCAGAGTGAGCAAATTCATTTTCCCGGCTTCCTTCTCTACATGCTTGATATCATGCAGGGTATATACTCCAATTCATTGAAAGAAGGCAAACATTTTTTTAGCTTTTCAGGGTCTGGTAACCCCTCAGCACTGATTTGATAGCTACCTCCCTGGCAATAGTATCGGGATGTAAAGTGGTAGCACATGTGGCTAGCATGACTGCCAAAAACTCTGATGTAGTGAATTCTCCTCCCCAACCAACTTGCTACTGCAGTTCAATTACCCTGCTTGCTCGGAAATTTTCGGGGCAGGCTTATTTGAAAATTGAATAATGATGGCAACATAAAAACCATTGCAATTTGGTACAGTGGTGCTTATAGCTAGTCTTTCTTATTTTTCGATGAATATGGAATGTGTGGGGTCTTGCGACGTCCACCTCCATCCCAGCACAGGAAACTCAGAATTAAAACACAACACATCCATAATATAGGCACTATAATAAAATGGCGGAATAGCCCTCTCTGTGACACGATAGTCAGACCTGAAGTCGAGAATGGCTTTGGCTAACTTGTCGGATAATATAACCGCCCAATCCATGATTTCTCCACTACATGCTGCCTCTATTAGGGGAACCATTTATATAGTGAAATTGGCAGAGTCATGCAATCCCCATAGCCTACACATCATAATTCCAGCATAATAGTAAGGAGAACACAGGGAGTCAACTGAGTACTTACCCGAGGTTTCATGCTTGTGTTTTGCTGGATTCTGTCTCCAGCCTCGAATTGGTTCAGACTCGGTCTCGTTCTCTGCTCGAAACTTCTCCAAAAATGCAGCATGATATTTCTTCTCTTCTTGCGGCAAGTGATACATTAGCCTTAGGTCTTCGGCTAGAAACAAACCGAAAACCCTCCCGTCCGCAGTTTCAAACAGTCTATTGATAATTGGGAGCTCTTGAATTGCCCACCTTACCACATCTGTGTAAGGAAGAACCTGCTCCTGAGCCGCTATTCTGTGTAGGAAGGAGTCAGCCAAGTCCTTTAAATTGGCATCAGATTTGCTGCTATTATCACATAAAATCTCTACTTCGATCACCATTGGCCCTTCCGCTTCAATCAAGTTATAAGTCCCTTGCCAAGTGGTCCTGGTGAGTCCTAAGCATGTTGTATCTGATATCAGCCCTTTGTTCTTTCTAGTTGGATCAGCAACAGCTAGCCCTACGGCTGGCAGAGCAGTAGGCATTGTAGTCTTCTTGGATTTCTTTCCCATTCCACTTTCTTATATTTCTATGGAAGAATTCTGCGCAGAGTGAAAGATAAGTGCAACACATGCAACAATATCATGAATCGAATAGAATGAAATATATATATATCTTGGCGCATTCATACTAATTAATCGACTTAAGGTGGTCTTAGGATCAAATACGTGGATAGGCTTCAAGCCTGCTTTTCTTATTAAATGGTCGTTACGGCCTGTCAGTCTCATTAATTACAATTGCTTCGATTAATGGCTGAATGATTTATTTGAAGCATGCTTAGGGCGATTTTGCGGTTTGAATGCGGATGAGCGGCTTTTCCAAGGGATATGGCCTTAATTATGAATAAATCATATCAAACTGCCTTTATGACTGTTACTTTGAGAACTGTGCCATTTACCCTTTACGTAATCGGGCATCGGGGAAATGCTAAGTTATTGCATTGGTTTTGCTTGGAATCCCCGATCGCCGATATCCGATATCGCATCGCGTCGAGCATAGCTGGTAGGGCCGCTTAGGATGAGGGCATGGTGAGTCACTGATCACCGATAGCGATATCGCATCGCATCGGACGAGGGGAAGCTTAATTGTGCTTTAAACGTTATCGCCGATTGCCGATTTCACATCGCATTGCAGCAAGGATCATTACTCGTGTTACTTTATGCTTTGCCGATATCCGATAGCGATTTCACATCGGCAAAAACTAACATGTCCCTTACATTGTGTTTTCTTTGTCATTGCGATATGCGATCTCGCGATCGCTTTATCGCAATGATAAAGATAAATCGTTTTATATTGGGGTTTTTTGATTTGTTTTATTAAAAAAACCTTTTGTGAAATAGAACTTTAAATTGATACCAATTTGAAACAAAAATTAAAAAAGGGACCCATTTCACATTATATTTTTGGAATTTTAATGATATGAAATGGGGGGTTGTTGTAGGTCACAACACGGTATTGGAAGACTGTGGCTATGATGTGATTTTTAGCAAAGGAAAGGTTTTCCTTAAACACATTGCCATGGGATAGGTGAAACAAATCAGTATGTGAGTCAAGAACCTGTATGCTCTTGAGGTACAAGATGCATGCAAAGCCTTGAGTAGCAAGGCAAAGGTTAGAGACTTGGTGGTTGAGAGGGAGCATGAATTGCCTCTCAACATGCAGCCTCAGAAGCAATCTTAACAAGTTATGGAGCAACCAAAATTGGAGGAGTAGAGAGGAGACCAAGTGGAGACATCCACTCAAGCAGAGACCTCCAATAGGGGCAATTTTGAGCCAAGTGGGAAGAAGGAGCACATGCATTCATACCTCCAAGTGTGAGGTGGGGCGATATGAAACCTTAGTTCGAGATTTTTAGAAATTTGGGCAAGGTCCATTGAGGCGTGTTTGTCTTATGGATCATTACCTTACTACGGGGGCTCACAGTATTCAGTAGGAGGAGGATCAGTGTCAGTCAGATACTGAGGAGTGTATAACAATGTTGACAACAGAGAAGGAGGATTAGTAGTAGAGTCAGTATCAACACAATTTTTCCTAGTAGATAGTTGCAGACACAATTTATTTTTTTTTGGATGCTTTTTGGTTGCAGATGTTACAGTAGCAACAACAATAGTGACAAGAGTTGCATGTAGAATATTACAAAGGTACCAGATTGAGATAGAGTTGAATTCCTTTCATGTTGAGAGGGAGTGTTGAAAATAGCAACAAGAAATGTTAAAAATAGCATCAAGAAAATCCTAATTTAGTTTTTCCTTGAATTAAATTGTAATTCTAATTCTCATAGCAACTTGTAACAATTAACTAAGTTAAGTTGACTTAGTAAATTCGAGTTAGGAATCTATCTAGAGTTATGTAGAGTGATCCATAAATTTTAGGGGCCTAGGTTGAGTTTTGATTGAGTTGTAATTATTTATTTTAGTTTAATTGAGTTAAATTTAGTTAAACTAGTTCTAACTGATGGAGGAACTAGTGAGAGGTCAAGTGAATTAAATTGGATTTAATTCACATGTAGTGATCAATCCGATAATTGATAATTCACTCATAAATAACTCATGCATGTTATTTATGAGAAAGACCCAGTTGAGATTAGAGTTCAGGGATAGTGTACTATCAATTGTAAAATCATCTAAATTAAACCATGGTGGATGCAATGAGAAGAAGGCCTATGGATGGATTGCACAGTTATGAGTGAGGAATTTCCCAATTGAATATGGGCTAATTCCCTAGTAGATTGCGCAAGGAAGTAGGAACTTGGCAGGCAACAAATTTGGCTAAGTATTGGCTTGAGTTGGTTTGTGAAGCAGTGAGATAGATTGTACTTGTGCAGAGATTGTTCGGGTTGAGCAAACATTGTATTTTCTTTTTAGATATTTTGGTTAATGCAATATAGATAACATGGGTTTTTAAGATGTGGATTTCCCAAGAAAATTATTGTGTTATGTGTGATTGAAATTATTCCTTTTATGCTTCATGATTTCATCAATCAATTTTTTATTTATTTATTTTTTTGTTTTTTGTTTTTATATCGCTTCGTTGATGAGTAGAGTAGATTCAAGTCAATTCCTTTAGCATATTACAATCTATAGTTTAAATATACACGAAAATTCTACATGGGAGTATTCAATAATAGCATATTTAGTGATTCAAAGAAACAACTTCAATGTCTTATTTTCGTTTGTTATTTGTTTTTGTATTTGTTGAATTATTTCTTTGTTTTTAATACAATTTTGATACATTAAATGATTTTTTTTGAAAATAATAATTAGTGTGAGAACTTTTGATAAGATTTAAAACTTGTTTATAGAACATGTTCAAATCTATTTTTAGTTTTTTTATTTATTAACTTTAACATTCCACAATAGTTAATAATTTATCAATTTTGTCCTTTTGAATATCAAGATTAGATGTCAATTTTCTATTGAATTGAAAATAAACTACTTAAAGATCCTCAATTTATTGAGTACTCCTCCTTTGGACCTAACACAGATCATATGGTTTTCAAAGGATACACAAAGTTGCATGACTATAACCCTCCACATTTCTAAGTACTTCGATAAGGTCCCAATTTCAAGACTATTAAGATACCCAAAAAATCTTTGAGATAATAACATCTAATAAAAACAAACTTCAAAACCTCTTAGTAAGCCTTAACTCTCTAGAAGCAACAAGATGAACATAGGCAAATTAGCCCTTTTCCAAATCAGAAATAAAGGAAGAAAGAGGGTGATTTTAAAACAAGATGAACATAGAACACATAGACCTTTTCCAAATGAAAAATAAAGGAAGAAAGAGGGTGATTTTAAAACAAGATAAACATAGGCCACATAGCCCTTTGCCAAATGAGAAATAAAGGAAGAAATAGGGTGATTTTTAAATTAATGGGGTTAAGTATCCACATACATAAGCAAAAACTAACACTCCTATACAATAACATACCATCTCCATTACCTAGCTATATCAAATTACTCTTATGATCACCCATCCACCTTACATGTAGAAGTGTGAGAGAGGTATGAAAGGGTAAGTTATGATGAATTAGTTTGAGTAAGAAACAAAATGATAAGGTAAAGAAATGTGGCACATATACACATAAATATGTTAGAGAACACATTAATATAGTAAGAACCCAACTCTTTATTAAAATAAAAAAATATTATAAGACAAACATCAGCCTACATGATCCAGGTGGATATTGGTGGCCATCTGCCTATTCCACTTGGACCCCCAACACTGTCTCTTTCAGTTTCTCATTTTCCTTAATTATAGCATGATTTACTATTTTTAGCAGTTTTTCAGGTCTTGAACTTTTTGAAGCCATTTTGAGGCCATAAACAACGTTTTTTGGGAAAACGGGGCAAACATGAGACTTTAATAGATGTTTGCATTCAAAATTTGTAGTCCTCATATATATATTTCTAACGAGGTATCATGTGCATCAAATGGAGATCATATGCCAAGTTATGACCCTGGGAAGTTGATGTACCAATTTACCCAAACTGGGCCCATAGTTTTGGCGCTTCATCTCCTTGGGTTAGGTTTTTGTATGTTTAGGTTTTTCAATTGTTTCTAAATAATAAATAGGCTTTTGAGTCTCATTGTAACACAATTTAGAGGCATGTAGCCACCACATATATTCTCGGAGATAAGCTACCATCTTGTGAGCTAGTTTATTTCCATTATGTTTGTAAGCATATTTCAGTATTTGATATTAATGAAATGAAGTGTTATTTTTTCTACATCTCTGTGTTTATGGTTATATCTATGATTTTTTCCATTCGTATTTAAGTTCGGATCACTAGTATCAGAGTGGTCTACTCTTTCTCTGTTTTTCTTTGCATGTTCCCAATGAGGTTGGGATATAAGGAGTTGAGGCTTGAACAAGTCGAACCTTTGCAAGACTAGCCTCACAAATCCTGACCACCTGCCATGACAGAAGAGAAGAAAGATGAGGGGGTATGATATCCTTCCAAAATCTTACTCAAAGAAGCCCTCAAGCGACATAGGAACGCGATGATGGACAACTTTGCCCATATCCTTCATCAACTACCCAAAGGTGACGCATCTTCTTCCAACAGCCACTCTGGAAGCGTGACACCCTTTAAGGTACAAGTTAACTTTGACATCCCCATATTTGAATGTTAGATAGATGCAGACTTTGTATATAAATGGTTAAATCTTCTAGAAGGATATTTTTCTATTCATGATTTTTCTAGTTAGGAAAAGATTACTTTTTCACTTCTCAAAGTTGCCCCCGCTATCAAGGACTGGTGGGAAACCTACTGTAATAAGAAGGAAGGAATTACACCCTCACTATTTTCAGACGCACCCACTTGGAATTCATTTTGGGATGCCATCAAGGAGCATTACAACCCTATTCAGAGCTATGAGTATAAATACATAAAGTGGACCACACTGCGGTAGGGAAGGGACCAAGACGTGTCGAAGTTTACCAATGTTTTTCAAACCCTTCGAACGAAGTTGGGTATTAAGTATTTCGAGCGAAATTTGGTACTCAAGTACTGTGAATGTCTATACAGATATATCCAGGACGAGATGGAGTTCTTGGACATCTCCTCTCTCGACACAGTGTACCGATACACTGTCAAGATTGAGTAGAAGTTTAAACAGAAGAAGCGAGACTTTGGATTTGTGAATATGAAGCAAGGGAAAGGCACCCCCAAACCACAGATAAAAGGAAAAATCCAAGGCAGGGTGACCCATGACAACCCACTGAATCCACAAGCAATGAACAAAACCTTGAAGACAAAGAAGGACATAGGAAAATGGTGTGAGTTCCATAAGAGCTCCAGTCACAACACAAGTGAGTGTCGGGAAAAGGAGTCACCAATGGCCAAGTTGAAGGATTATGAATCAGACGCATGTTTTGAATCTGAGTCAGAAAGCAATAAGGGGAATGAAAAATGGAAGGAAACCATTGATGTAAAGCCCAATGCCACTTTGACTACCACTAAGATCTAGAAGAATGAGCCTGAAAATATAGAGGAAGGGCAACACCTCTTCCACTCATAGATGTGGGTGAAGGTTTCTCCATTGCAGTTCATTATCGACAACGAGAGCCAAAAGAACCTCATTTTAGTAGAGGTCATGAAGTAGCTGGGTCTACTGACTACAACACATCCACATTCGTACACCATCGGGTGGCTTCACAAGGATGAGATCTTTGCATTAGCGAGCAGTGTCACCTTCCCTATAGCATCAAGCCCTTCACATATGAGTTATTGCGTGATGTTGCTACTCTTGAAGTGTGTGATGTATTATTAGGACAACCATACTTGTGGAAGTGACATGATTTATATGAGTTTAGACCTCACTCCATGATTATTACTTTGGGCAATAAGTTGTACAGAATACCGGAGGTAGCCCCACTTACCGCCATCTCTTTGATCTCTGCAAATAAATGCAGTAAGATCATTTCAGAAACTAGGAAATATGTTTTCCTTATGATTTACCCTCAGGGAAAGAAGAATATTGTGGCCACAACGTCCAAACAAGGCTCCTTTGCATAGTTGTAGTAGATGGATATGGTCATGGAGGATTACAAGGACATTTTTGTCTCACCTACGAGGGTACCTCTGCACTGTCAGGTCAATCACTACATCAAACTAACCTTGCGCACACCGCTTCCTAATGGACTAATATATCGACACTCTATTATGAAGAATGATGAGATCAAGAGGTAGATCTAGTAGCTGTTACAGAAAGGGCACATCAGGCCAAGCTCGTTACCCTGTGGGAGCCTAATTGTATTGGTACAGAAGAAGGACAGGACCTAGAGACTCTGTATTGACTATCGGGCACTGAACAAGATCACTATCTAGAATAGGTACCCAATCCCACAAATTCATGACCTTCTGGACTAGCTCAAGGGGGGAAAATATTTCAGCAAGATTGACTTGAAGCCTGGTTATCACCAGGTGCCTATCGAACCCTTCGATGTGTGGAAGACTTCCTTCAAATCCAAGGAGGGCCTTTTCAAATGGTTGGTCATGCCTTTCGGGTTGACAAATGCCCCCGCAACGTCCATGAGATTGATGGGGGACATCTTGCGACCATTCATCAATGCATTATCGGTGATTTGTTTAGATGACATCTTGATCTTCAGCCAGAGTTGCGAAGAGCATCTCCATCATATTCAACAAGGTCCTCCAAACCCTGCGACAACACAAGTTGTGTGGCAATATGGAGAAATGCACTTTTGGCATGATCCAAGTTCAATATCTGGGGTACTTCGTTGATAATAAGGGTGTGCATGTGGACTTAACCAAGATACAAGTCATTCGAGGTTGGTTAGCCCCAATCACTCTAATAGAGTTTTGAAACTTTCTAGGCCTTGCCAATTTCTACCACAGGTTCGTGTTGGGGTTCTCTCATATCACTTGGGCTTTAAGTCAAGTCACCAAGGATGGAGCGAAAGAAAAGCTCTTTTAGTTTGAAACCTAACAGAATGTGTTTGTCAAGTTGAAGTAGTGTCTCTACTCTACACTAGTTCTCACATTACCATACCTGCAACAACCATTTGAGATTGAGACAGGTGCCTTTGACTACGTTATTGGTGCAGTTCTTACTCATCAAGGGCATCCAGTGGCTTATTACAACGAGACACTTTCAGACTATCCCACCTATGCCAAAGATATGTATTCCATTGTGAATCCCTGTCATCATTGGAAGCATTACATTATGGGGAAGGAAATGGTCATCCATGCATACCACCGAACCCTATAGTTTATACAAACACAAGGGAAGTTGCAGAACGATCGCCATAGGAAATAGTCCACATACTTGCAAAAATTCCAACAAAAAATAATTAAAAGAAGGGTAGCACCAATAATATTACAGACCGCCTCAATCGATGACCAGTCATGGCACACATCACTGTGCTCGACTCCTATGGGCACGAGACTTCGGGGTGGCCACATCTTTACGAGAGTGATCCAGAATTTGGCAGCACATACCAAAGACTCCTGGAAGGTAAGAAATTTCCAATTTTTCACCTCCAAGATGCACTGCTATACCACATGGGACATATTTGTGTTCCTTCAAGTGAGCATTCCAAGATGATTTCGGAGGCGCACTACAGTTGGGTCATTCGAAATTTTGGAGTAGAGAATATAATGGAAATGCTGCAGAAGAATTTTTATTAGTCGAACCTTCATAAGGATGTTGGGAGGTACATTAAATCATGCACTACCTATGTCATTGCCAAACCAACCATCAAGAAGCAAGGCCTATATACTCCTCTGCCTACTCCTATTCGACCTTGGGAATCCATCTCCATGGATTACATGTCAGGACTTCCTTCTACTAAGCACGACAACGACTACATTTTTTGGTCATCAACAGATTCCCTAAGATGGCCATTATGGAAACCTGCAAGAAGAGTATCACAACAAAGGTCACTACTAAGCTCTTTTTTGAGCGAGTGTGGGTACACTTTGGGATCCCATAATCCATTGTCTCAGATCGAGACATCAGATTCCTAAGTGAATTTTGGTAAATTCTCTGGTTGATGCTAGATACCAAACTCACTAAGTCCACAAATCATTCCACCCCCAAAATGATGGACAAACAGGGGTCGTCAACAAGATGATCGTACATATTTTGCGCATGTACAACTCAAAGCATCCTCACACATGGGATGAAAGCCTCCCCTATGTCCAGCATAGCTACAACATAGATCTCCATAGCTCAATGGGCCAAAACCAATTTCAATTAGGGCTAGGATTTAATCCATTATGTCCCATTGATGTGGCCATACCATTTGTAGCTACTCAGGCTAATTCGGCTCATGTCCAGTCCAAAGCTGATAGGGCTAACAACTTCATTGAGTGGATTCAAAACGTCCACTAGCAGGTCCACGATATATTGGACAAAGTCAACACTAAGTATAGGAAGCACCATGATCAACATCGGGTGTTGAAGAAGTTCCAGGTGGGTGACAAAGTTTGGCTATATTTACAGAAGGAGAGCCTCATTGGACCCCACCACAAGCTTCACCCACTCTGAGATGGGCCATACACCATCACCAAGGTTGTAGGGGATAATGCCTTCAAGCTCAAGATTCAACCGTTCCTTTCTCTGCGCCCCGTGTTCAATGTAGACCGCCTTCGGCCATACTTTCCACCATTGTCGGACACATCTGATATTGCAGAACAACTCACACCAACAGAGCTAAACGCAGATTACACGGAACAAGCCACAACTGATCGGATCATGGAAACACAGATCAAGAACACTTTCTAGCAGAAGATCCAACTATATAAGGTTGTGAAAGCTAGCCAACTCCTGCACCAAGGCAAGTGGCTCACCAAGGACCAAGTTCAAAAGAAGTTTTTCCATCTCATGGAGGCACTCAATTCAATGGGGACCATTTCTTCATAAGGGGTGAGGACTAATCTAGGTGGATGATTGTAGCACGGTTTAATTTTGTAAACACTATAAAAAACACTGTGATTAGGGTCCCTTTTTGCTTCCTTTTTTGCATCTAGAGCCCATTTTTGGTGCTATTTTTGTCCATTTATCAAATATGGTGCAAAACTTAACGCAAAGCTTGAACCAAGTTTTGCACCAAGTCTTACACAAAGTTTAGCACCAGGTATTGTAATAGGTTTTGCACCAAATTTTACACTAGGGTTTACGCCAGGTTTTATGCCAAGTTTCGTGCCATCCATTGCACCATGTTTTGAATCAAGTTTGGCACCTAATTTTGTCTCACTAAATTTTTCATCCTCTATTGCATCGAATTTTTTTTCCTACACTTGCATAAAATTTTTCTTCATCTCTTGCATCCTCTTTTGCATCATTCTTTTGCATCATTTTTTGCATCCATTTTTGCATCATTTTTTTCATCCCCTTTGGGCCAAGTTTTGCATATAATTTTTCATCTACTTTTGTTTATTCCACTTTTACATCTTGTTTTTCATCCATATTTACATCCTCTTTTTCACCTGTTATTGTGTCCACTATTGCATCCCATTTTCTTGTGCCATAATTTGCACCTACTTTGGCACCTCCCTTTGCACCCATTTTTGCTTGTAAATTTGAATCCACGATTGCATCCTCATATACATCTAGGTTTTCATCAACTTTTA
>APFE031584902.1:0-19893 GCA_000404065.3 Pinus taeda | reverse complement strand
AAAAAATCACTATAAAAGTATATATATTTAAAAAATAAAAAAATCATTTTTTGGGCTTCTTGGCGGGCTCAACTCGATTCCGAGAATCAAGTGAGGGTCTCATCTGATGTTATGAATCAGATGGAGGCCCTGGCTAGTGGCTGAAGGTGCCACGACCCAGGGCTAGCGCAGCAGTGATGGAGCCCTCCTGTAGCGACCTGTGGCTCTGCCCAGGCGCGTGCCCCACCTCCTCGCGGAAATGACCAAGTGTGGAGTCACCATCGCATATGAGCGCGCGGATGGCTATGGGCGTGCGAAGGTGTTTATATGTGGTGGAGAACAAAAAGATGAACAACCCAAGCCGACATGTAAAACATGGGCGAAGGGGTGTTCATCAAACTAATTAAAGCGTTGGCTTGAATAAAGGAATGCATGGCTGGAGCATATAAGTATGTGCTGGCTGTGATTCATTCGGATCATCAAATCAATCACATCTCATTCGCACAGGAGTGGAGCAAGCATAGCGGAGATACCGCAGCGAGTGGATGTGCCCGCCGAGCCGGGCAAGGCTGAAACGGCATACAGGTTTCGGTAGTGCGCTCGGTATCACACTTAGCCGCGGGTCGAGGCGTGGGCAAGGTTGTGCACGGGGTGCACCCGCCCGCCCGACGTTGGTTCGTGCAGATATATAGCGGGTGTCGTATTGACGGTGGGCTGTGTGCGGGTGCGCCCGCCCAACGAACAGTTCGTGCAGCAGATATATATCGGGTGTTGTATTTGGCGGTGGGCTGTGCACAGGGTGCGCCCACCCGCCCGTTGAACGGGTCGTGCAGCGGAAATATATCAGGCGCGTATTTTGCGGTGGGATGTCTACGGGGTGCGCCCACCCGCCCGGTGAATGGGTCATGCAGCGGATATATATCGGGCGTTGTATTTGACAGTGGGTTGTGCACAGGGTGCGCCCACCCGCCCGGTGAAGGGTTGTGCCGTGGATATATATCGGGTGTGGTATTTGGTGGTGGGCTGTGCACGGGGTGCACCCACCCGCCCGGTGAACGGTTCGTGCAGTAGATAAACAACAGCGGTGTATTAGGTATCGGCGGTGGGTCGTGCACGAGGTGCGCCCACCCACCCGACGTCTGAATGACTATTGGACATTTGAGTATTGGCGAAGGGCCGTGCATGGGGTGCGCCTGCCGGACTGCACGAGGGTTGTTTTGTAACTGGTTTCGGTGGAGTCTTAGCGGACCGCCGTGCGGGTGTGCACGAGCGGTCGCCCTCCCAAGTTGTAAACTATACATTGTAATGAAATATTGAATTATTACTATATTTCCGTGTTAATATTGTTATGTTTGGTTTATTATCAAGCATTGTTGATGGTTTTCTAATGCGTTAATGTTATAATTCATAAAGACTGTAATTTGTTAAGGCGTAGTCCGTAAAGATTGTTAACGATGGAACATCTTAATAGCTTAGGCGGTGCCGCACCTGCCCAATTAAGAAAAAAAAAGATTGGGGGCATGACAGGTGGTATTAGAGCTGGGTTGCTCATGATAGGTGAAGCGGATATGACTATGGAGAAAGCGTGGATGAACAGCCTGGGGTTTGTAGACTTGGTGGTTCATGGGAAAACCACTCAAGCTCTTGTGGACACCAGGGCCACCCACAATTTCATGACAACACGGTTGGCTAGAGCTGTTGGACTGACAATCCTTCCATCCAACATGGAAGTCAAGGCAGTGAACTCCAAGGCCAAGGTGACGGGTTTGGCACACGAAGTGCCGGTACAAGCAGGAGACTGGACGGGTCAGTTGGACTTCACAGTGATGGAGATGAACGACTTCGACGTAATACCTAGGTAAGATTTCTTGAAGGGCAACAAGGCTATTGTTGTTCCCTTCTGTGATGAGGTGGTGCTGGTTGGGCAGACACGGACTTGGACTTTTCCCACACACAGGCAAAGGAGGGAGGTCAATGTGCAGCATGTTTCTGCACTAAGTTTGGAGAGAGCCATGAAGGAATCAGACGTGGAGACATATGCGGTGGTGTGCAAAGGAGTCGACGGTGATGAAGAGGGGACGCCCATTTCAGCAGAGATTTCTGATGTGCTTGCCGAATATGCAGATTTGATGCGTGACGAGCTTCGAAAAAGACTTCCACCAAGGCGTGCGGTGGACCACAACATTGAGCTTGAACCAGGGAAGGAACCCCCGGCTAAAGCACCTTATCGGTTGTCCGGACCTGAGTTGGAGGAATTGAAACGATAGCTAAAGGAGTTAGCTGATGCCGGTTTCATTAGGCCTTCAAGGTCCCCATCTGGAGCTCGAGTATTATTCCAGCGAAAGAAGGATAGCAATGAGCTAAGGATGTGCTGTGACTACCGTGCATTGAACAAGCAAACGGTGAGGAACAGGTATCCTTTTCCATTGGCTGTAGATTGCTTCGACAAGCTTGCGAAGGCTCGAGTGTTTTCCAAGCTAGACTTGAGGCATGGTTACTATCAGGTGCGGATTGCCGAAGGAGACAAAAAGAAGACCGCAATCGTAACAAGGTATGGCAGTTTTGAGTTCCTTGTTATGCTGTTTCGGTTGTGCAACGCTCCTGCGACATTTTGTACTTTGATGAATGATGTCCTACGACCATACTTGGACTCGTTCGTGGTGGTATACCTGGATGATATAGTGGTTTATAGTGATAACATGGAGGATCATAAGAAACACTTGGCAATGGTTTTCAAGGCACTGAGGGAGAACCAGTTGTTCTTGAAAAAATCTAAGTGTGTGTTTGCTCAGACAGAGATACCGTTCCTTGGGCACATCATTGGACAGGGGTACATACGGATGGAGCCGAGTAGGGTAAAGGCTATCAAGGACTGGGTTGAACCAAAGAATGTCCATGATATGAGGGCGTTCTTGGGCATGACCAACTACCAGCGAAAGTTCGTAGAAGGTTACTCCAAAGTAACATCAGCACTGACAGACCTACTGAAAAAGGACAAGAAGTGGTGTTGGACGAAGAAATTCCAAAAGGCGTTCGATGAGTTGAAGAGAAGGATGGTTACAGCACCGATACTGAAGTTACCTGACTTCAAGAGACCATTCGAGGTGCACACAGATGCTTCAGATTTTGCCATAGGAGGAGTCCTTATGCAAGAGGGGCATCTGGTGGCCTATGAGAGTCGGAAGTTGCAGCATAGAGAATGGAGGTATCCGGTCCATGAGAAGGAAATGACTGCCATCATCCATTGTCTTCACATATGGAGGCACTACCTGATTGGGAAGCCTTTTGTTGTCAAGACTGACAACATCGCAGCTAGTTATTTTGCATCACAACTGAAGCATTCTGTAAAGCAAGGTCGTTGGCAAGACTTCTTGGCAGAGTTCGACATGACTATCGAGTATCGACCGGGTAGGCACAATGCAGTGGCAGATGCCCTTAGCAGGAAAGGGCAACTTGCAGCATTGGAGGAGGAAGAAGACCGGGCAGCAAGGGGTAGGAGTCGAGTTCAGATGTCAGAGGAGATGCAGAATAAGATCAAAGAAAATGTTGGGACCGATGCTTTGGCGCAGAATATAGTGAAGCAGGTAAAGGAAGGGAAGACACGAAATTTCTTCCTAAGGGAGGGGTTCTTGTTCTTTGGGAACTGACTCTATGTTCCAAAGTCATCCGGACTCAGAAGACACCTTTTGAAGGAATGCCACGACTCTCCGTGGGTGGGTCACCCAGGGCAGTGTCATTCTTTGGCATTATTAGAGAGAGGGTTCTTTTGGGAGAAGATGGGAGAGGATATGGAGGAGTATGTACACACATGCATCATTTGTCAGTAGGACAAATCAGATAATCAAAGGCAGGGAGGACTACTACAACCTTTACCGATTCCAGAGAGACCATGGATGAGTGTCTCGATGGACTTCATCACTCAGTTACCACAGGTGCAGGGGTATAATGGGATTATGGTCGTGGTCGATCGTTTTTCGAAGTATGTTTTCTTTGTTCCTACAAAGATACCTTGTGGAGCTGAGCGGACAGCGGAATTGTTCTTTAAGAACATAGTGAAGTATTGGGGAATACCATTGAGTATTGTGTCAGACAGAGATCCGCGATTTACAGGGAGATTCTGGAATACATTGTTCAAGTTGGTCGGGACAGAGTTGTTGATGAGTTCGAGTTACCATCTGTAGACAGATGGGCAGACCGAGAGGATCAACGCACTGTTGGAGGACTACATGCGGCATTATGTGACAGCTGATCAAAATAATTGGCCCGAACTCTTGGATATTGCTCAGTTCAGCCACAATATTCAGAAGAGTTCCGCAACAGGGTATAACCCATTTGAGTTGGTAAATGGACAAATGCTAGTTGCACCACATACCATGGTAACAGGAGGCTTCTTGACAAACCCTCATGCGAAGAGGCTCATGAAGGCTTGGGAAGAGACCTTGGAGCTAGCACGGTTGCGCTTGCACAAAGCTGCAAGAAGGATGAAAAAATATGTTGATCGTAGGAGATGAGAGGCACACTTTGATGTAGGGGATATGGTGTTCCTCAGGATCACCGGGGAGCAGTTTCAGCCGGCCAAGGGGACGACGAACAAACTGACACGGAAGTATGAGGGACCATTCCGAGTAAAGAAGAGAGTGGGGGAAGCTGCTTATGAGCTGGAGCTTCCACGCCATATGAACATGAAACACCCATTTTTTCATGTGAGTGAGTTGAAGCGATGTTGACTTGATTCAGACCATCCAAAGAGAGTTGAACCGACAAGAGGACCAGCCGGAATTGTGGACAGGCCAGGACTAGAGTTGGAGAAGATTGTGAGTCTCAGAACTACTAGTGTTGGTTGCCACTGACGACGGGAATTTCTTTGCAGATGGAAGGATGCATGAGAGGAGGAGAGCTGGGAGACGGAGGATTCATTTTGGAGATGGAAGGACAAGATCGCGAAGTATGACAGAAAATTGAGGAGGAGAGCAGGAATTGTCGGGATGACAATGACTTCGGGTGGGGGAGAATGTAGCGACCTGCGGCTCTGCCCAGGCGCGCGCCCCACCTCCTCATGGAAATGACCAAGTGTGGAGTCACCATCGCATATGAGCGCGCAGATGGCTATGGGCTTGCGAAGGTGTTTATATGCGGTGGAGAACAAAAAGATGAACAACCCAAGACGACATGTAAAACATGGGCGAAGGGGTGTTCATCAAACTAATTAAAGCGTCGGCTTGAATAAGGAAATGCATAGCTGGAGCATATAAGTATGGGATGGCTATGATTCATTCGGATCATCAAATCGATCACATCTCATTTCCACAAGGGTGGAGCAAGGATAGCACAGATACCGCAGCGAGTGGATGTGCTCGCCGAGCCGGGCAAGGACGAAACGGCATACAGGTTTCGGTAGTGCACTCGGTACCGCACTTATCCACGGGTCGAGGTGTGGGCAAGGTTGTGCACGGTGTGCGCCCGCCCGCCCGACGCCGGTTCGTGTAGATATATAGCGGGTGTCGTATTGACGGTGGGCTATGCGCGGGCACACCCGCGCAACGAACAATTCGTGTAGCAGATATATATCGGGTGTTGTATTTGGCGGTGGGCTGTGCACGGGGTGCGCCCACCCGCCCGGTGAACGGGTCGTGCAGCGGATATATATCAGGCGCGTCTTTGGCGATGGGCTGTGCAGGGGGTGCGCCCACCCGCCCGTTGAACGGGTCGTGCAGCGGTATATATCGGGCGTTGTATTTGGCGGTGGGTTGTGCATAGGGTGCACGCACCCGCTCGGTGAACGGTCATGCAGCGGATATATATCGGGTGTGGTATTTGGCGGTGGGATGTGTAGGGGGTGCACCCACCCGCCCGGTGAACGGTTCGTGCAGCAGATAAACAACAGTGGTGTATTAGGTATCGGCGGTGGGTCGTGCATGAGGTGCGCCCACCCGCCCGACGTCTGAACGACTGTTGGACATTTGAGTATTGGCGAAGGGCCATGCACGGGGTGTGCCTGCCCAACTGCACGAGGGTTGTTTTGTAACTGGTTTCGGTGGAGTCTTGGCAGACCGCCATGCGGGTCTGCACAGGCGGTTGCCCTCCCAAGTTGTAAACTATACATTGTAATGAAATATTGAATTATTACTCTATTGCCGTGTTAATATTGTTATGTTGGGTTTATTATCAAGCATTGTTGATGGTTTTCTAATGTGTTAATGTTATCATAAAGACTGTAATTTGTTAAGGCGTAGTTCGTAAAGATTGTTAACGATGGAACATCTTAACAGCTTAGGCGGTGCCACACCCGCCCAATTAAGAAAAAAAAATATTGGGGGCGTGACACCTCCCTAGGGCTCAGCAAGGCATTGCCTTGTGTAGGCAAAGCTACGTGCACCTTTGCTAGTCGAGGGTTGTGGGCCCGTTGGCAGGCTTAATCCAATTCTGAGAACTAGATTGATCCCACCCAAGGGCCCGAAGAGGAATTTATATTTTTATTTTTTTATAATAATTATGATTCATTTTACAACATTTTTTTGTTTTATGGTTTTTTACTTTAAATTTTTAATAAAAATATATAGACTTGTAGTTGACATAAATTGGTTAAAAGAATTTCCACCACCCAAGTGCCTCCGATGCGACTAAATCTAAAATCCAACTACATTAGGTTTCATAGACAATATTTAATTACATTTCTAGAAGAAGTTATGAAATTTATTTCCTAGTTAAGTAAAATGGACAACAATCCTACTCTAATAATAGATAGAAAAAATTTATGGAAGACACAAAAGGACAAAAAGCATCCAAATGATTACAACAATTAGACAACTCCGCATAATTAGAATATAGGTGGAGATACAAGTGAACCATAATAAGTGATTCATGTGAGAAAATATTTTGAATGGAAAAGGAAAACGATCAATAAACCAAATTGAATAGTGGCAGTGAAAACTATTGACCTCTTAAAATAAGTAGAAAATGAAAATGGACAGAATATGAACCAAATTCGATATCATATGCATTAATAAGATGATTATGTTTCTCTTGAACATCATTTCTACTACTATTTGTGAAAATGGTGCCAACCTCATTAAATATAGGTTTTTTACCATTTTTAAGGTGATAGTATTTCCCTTACTTATAGGAGTTGTCCTTACTTCTCAATAAAGATCAAACTCTAAATATGGAGGAATTCCATCCTCATCTAAAATAATTTCGTTGTTATCATCAATTATTTCTAACACTCAAGTTCAGGTTACTAAGAATATTTTGCATACCACCACATAGAAAAAGAACAAGGGGGAGAGTCAATTTCTTTAGAATAAAACTTTAAATGTCCTATCCTAAGGTTTCTTATCCCAATGACGATCAACATTTGCTAATATAGCAATAGTTGGTCACTTATTATCTAGTCGTATATTTTATCCCTAAACTAAATTAGTTTTTTTTAGTTGGTTCAGTTAAAGTTGCTCAAATTTAGTGGTAATTCACTTGAATTAATTGTGGTGACTAGCTTTTTTAGTCGCATAGTCACTAATCTCTCATTTTGTAATAGTGATCACTTATCCCTAGAGCTTATCCTCCCTCATATGTGGATCTAATTCCTCGATTGGTAAAACTCAAAATTCCCTTTTTACCGTGTAAATTCATTGGCTCTAATAGAGTATTTTCAATTTGGAAGTTCTGTTTTCGAGAGAATTGTTTCAATTTTTATGGGTGGAAACGAGAGCTCTAAAATTAGGCTAGTGAAATCTGGGGGCAGACCCTTTCTTTTTGTTGGGAATAATTAGGCTAAGGTTGGTGGAGCATGTAGGATTTCGATGGTTTGGGAAAAGCGTGGGCTCTTGGTGGATGTCCCTAGCATGGATGGGTGGGTGATGTCCGTATTTGCAATGGGATAACAATTATAAAACATAGAACTTTCCTTACATTTACATACCATTTAATTATATAGTTGTGCTAGTAAGTAGGTCATCATCGAACTTTCAAAATCCCATTGCATGGTATATGCCAATAAATCCTATCGACTGAAAGTAATTTTTTTTAATCATAAACCATTGTTGTAATTTTTTTTTGTATATATCACTAATTTAAAAAATAAAAATAACTTGTGTTATCTCGTGAAATTATGAGAATTTATTGAAACTTGTATTACCTTATAGATAATTCTTGGAAGTCTAAAAATTTATGATACCTTGATTTGTCTTTTAGAATGAATCACGTGTATTTTTCTTTCCTTTACATGTCTTCTTCTTCTCAATTTGTTCTTGGTTTTTTATTGTATTATTATTATGTCAAAATACAACGGCTTAGAAATTCAACTGTTAAACATTTGATTCATGTGCACTGTTTCTTTTATGTGTGCATAATCCATTCACAAGTTCAGTTTATTTTATTTCTCTTTTGGCTTCATTACCAACCCATTAGCTTGAGCTCTAAGGAATGTGAATATATATGTTATATTTCTTCTTTGACATTTGATCTCTCAAATGAATGTTGGTCAAACGTATGAATTTTGAGGTTACAATTGAAAGGTTTTAAAACTTCTCAAGTTTACAGTTTGGAAAGTTACCCGAAGTCGCTAAACACAACAAGACATATTACTTTCTACCCTAGGCCCCATCATAACAAATCGTAGTCTTAATTCTCTTTATTGGTTGGATAAACTCCAAATTTTTGGGCCACCTACTAAAGTTTAAACATTTAATGCTTTTAGGTGTGGTCACTTGTCAATTATTATTTTCTTCACATGATTGTTTTTTCTTAATGTTGATTTAAAGACTAACAAGATAGTACATGTGAAGGAGATGTAGCTCAAAATAAAAGTCTTACAAAATTGGGCCATATGATATTACTTCCTTCAGTCCATACTTTTTCTACTACTTTTTACTATTCTTACACTTCTGTAAAGTCTGTAAAATACTAGTAAGACAAAAAAAATAGATGATAACATAATTTACAACAATGCCTATCATTGATATTCATCTCCTTCCTGGGTCTCTTACATGTTGTTTCTATCACAACTCCCAACCACTTCTCCATGTAATTTAAATATTGTAATTAATGATTAAAAGAAAATAGTTGAGATCATGAGACACATATTCCATAGAAAAGGAAGGTAAACTGCTTGGGATTCTTATGGTTGTCACAATCATGTAAGTTGAAAGCTGTGAAAACAGGGAATTAATGTATTTAATTACTAGAAAGGATGTAGGACAAGAGCACACTACTTTGCAACATCATAATAAATAAAAAGAAAAATAAAATAGTGGTATGTCCATGCAAAGAGAAATACATTGGTGGATGGAAACATGCTAGGATGAGGTAGCCACCCAATGTAACAAACCACTAGAACGTAAAAAAATAAATGAATATAGGTAGGTCCATGGCATAGATCTATTAGGCTAGGGTGTTCTGGCCATTATAGTTACAAACCAGCTAAATTGGAGAAAATAAAAAGAGGGGAGTGAGAAGGAGATATGTAGGGGAGAAGATTGTTTTTGATGAGAAAAATAAAGCCTGAGTGTAGAGAAAGGAGATAGGATAATTCGAGGTGTGTAAGGTTCAACGGTGAATGGAGGAGGCACATGGACTGTAGATCGAATGAGACTATGCAATGTACGTTTTGAAAATTGTAAACTACATGAGACTAGACCATCCATCGTCTTTATGGAAGAACACACAAGTGGAGGCTAAGGTAGCCCATCTAACTTAGCATAATTCATTTAATCCTTAGAGAAGACCTCCTCAAGCTCAAAAATATGGCTCAATGGTGATTGGCTATAGGAAAGCCACAATGCAGGCCAATTTGTTGTTGGGTGGAGGGTTGCAATCCAACACCCAATTTCCTTGTCATATATTGAGGTAAGTACCTATGATTGAAATGTGTAATGAATTTTAGGTTACATTAATTGAAGTTACATGATGCCATTAAATGTCTGACGTATAACATTTTATAAAGGTAGTTTATATAGATGTCGATATAGTATTTCATAACACACGAATGTTGAGGAAATTTGATGGAATGCATGGGTGATGAGGTGCTTGAAACCTCATGTAAATGAATTAATCTGATGACTAGTTGGAGCTAACAATGATCCAGTTGGATCCCTAATGGCTTAAAAATTAAAGTCTATGCTTTTTTTGAAAAAAAATAATCATATTGAAGAGCATGTTATCCTAATTCCATTGGTGTGAACGAGACCTCAACCCAAACTTTTATGCAAAAGTTATGTCCCAATAAACTTTTAGGGACAAAAAGAAAGAAGTAAAAGTAAAAGTTTGCCTGTCGCGTGGTAGTCTATACAATTGACATGTCAGACTGTATAGGCGACATGATAAGGAAACGTGACAGGAGATGAAGTCAGTAGGATGTTATGGTAGATAGTGCGCTGATGTGGCGGGCCAATTCAGTGTTGATGTGGCAGACCGTACAGTGATGGGAAAATAGTCGGGTGCTAACATGGAAAGGTGATAGAAATCTAACATGGTATACACGAAAGAGGTGACATGTTTAGGTGACTATGATTTTTGGACCAATGGAAGGGGACCACGTGATCCAGTCAAGCCATGCCACGTGGCGCCCATTCACTGATCAATTAGGTCATGACTGAGCAGCTCAATTTTTTTTAGCTAACCTGCCTGACAGTTACAATCATGGTTTCAACCGACTGGTGAACATAACACCACATCACGCTGGCGAGGGTTGAACCCATGCTATTTAGCCTAACAACAATGACTCGAAAATACATAGGAAACTAAAACAGTTAAGAACATATCTGTTATACAACAAGAGGTGGTCATAATGTTAGGACAATGGATAACTTACATTTGCCGATGAATTTCTTTAGTGTCAGGCCAAATATGTAATTTTTTGTGTAGTCAAAACTGGATTAGTGGGAGTTGAATCCACATTGGCTTCTGACACCAAAAATGATGCTTAACAAACCACAGAACCAATGTTCAGATGATAGTAATTTGATGATTTCAATTGTTGACATGGAAATGTACTATGAGAAAGATGATTGTACAATCATGCAGGGGGAGGTTTTGAAATCTGATAGGTATGGACACATATTACAATTTCCAATGGTTGCTATATATATATATATAATAGGGTTGGTGAAGGTTGAACCTGCACTGGCCAAACTAGCTATCCCAAAGAACTAGCGCACTGAACAAAACAATCGCCAACAAAAAATTACAACATCCAAAACAAACTGTCGATCGAGTGGTAGTTAAAGTTGGCGTTTGGTAACAAAGTTAGCACGGGAGAGTATTGAACACTGGACCCCCTTTCTGTCAATGATACTTATACAAATTTCACCAACATATAAGATTACACTGACCACCAATGGATATAATAAAAACTTATTTTCAATCCAACAAGTAGTTGTGGTCCGACAATGGGGCCGTGTGTAGTATGGAACTGTGAACAGGAACAACAACCAATGAAACTGTGAACATGTGTAACCTTGATATTTAGAGCCTTGAGTGTGGAACCTTGACATAGGAGGAATATTTGAGGAATTTGTAAGATTCCCTTGAGGCTTGGATTTTACAGTGTGAGAATGGGGTCAAGTTTATACTCATCTGAACTGATTTTCCACAAGGATCAAAAAAATATAATTTTTTTTTGCATTTGAGTAATGGATTCTCAATCCATCATTGGGTTGAGGGGTATCATGATACATTATGAACTTTTACTTGTTTTTCCTTTAGCGTAAGGATGGAGGTCATAGCGGGGTCAATTGTATACCCATATGAAGTAAATTTTCACAAGGATTATGATGGCACAGTTTGCTTTAGAATTTGAGTAGCTGATTTGCAGGCCATCATAAGATTGGTAGGCATAATGATGCATTATGGAATTTTATTTTTTCCTTTTAGGGAAAGGATGGATGTAGATTTGTAGGTTATAATGATTGTTGTATGTTGCAGCAAGGAAGAAAGATCTGAATCTTTGTAATAAATTCATTTCTTTAGCCTTTGCACAAAAATTGAGGTGTTGTAGTTGTAAAAGAGGGCCATATTGACACTTCATTAGAAAGTAACAATGTTTAGATCCATTGATCTCAGAATTGTGGGAAAAGTATGATGATTATTAGGATGATTTGAGTCTGACCAAGGGATTCAAGAGGAAATAGACTTTTTTGTGAGGTTTTTTGACTTATTCAAACCTCGATCCTTCCTATAGGTCTTAGGATTTGTGGCTAACGAAATTTGGACTTTTGTCAGTGAAGATAGAGGCTCAAATGCATCTCAACACTTACTAGGCACCCATGTTCTTTTTTTTGCCAAGGGTGTCTGAACTGACGTGAAAGGTTTAACATCCTCCATAAAAACTCTTGTTAAAAATCATCATTTTATAGATGATAACATGCTTTCAGTTCATGCCATGATTCAAACTATTATGGACCCTATCACCGACAACATAAATGGATCCTATTATTTTTATGCACTACTAATTGTTAGTCAAAGGAACTTGTTTCAATACTATTTCTTTATAGAGGGGAAACCATCATAAATAGTTAGGCATGATAAGCTTTGGTAAGGTATTTTTGCATGAATTTTGCTCCTTTTAAAATTTCTTCAAGATGAGATACCCTATTGTTATTAATTCAAGGTGAGTGTTAGAGTCTACTTAGCATTTTTTATGTCATCTTCTCAGCCTTATCACTTTTCTGAAGGTTATGTTGAATGAGAATTTTCTATGCCTCGTAGCTTGATCACTCTAACCATTCAATAGGAATATAGTATTATCCCCTCTTGATTTCTGATGCAGGAGCATTAATCTCAGAAAAATCATTATATTTTAGTAGACATAGGGGGTCTTGTGTTTTAAGGAAATTGGTTTCCTAAGTGTTAAATTAATGAAATTATTTAGGCTTTTAAGTGATTGTAATGAGAATAGGAATTAATTAAGTATTGTGATGCATATTTGTAAATGTTCTCGAATGTTGGAGAACATGAGAGATTTAGGATAGCTGAAAGATTTGGGAATCAGTTGTAAATCATAGATTAGGAATTGGTTTCATGATTTGAGGAACTAGAGAGGATCCTTAGAGATAAGGAAGAGATTTTACGATTTTGTTGAGAAGGTTATAGATCGAAACGAGGAATTGGTTTTAGAATCCTTTTGTATAAATGTAAGCCTAAAAGGCATAGTTAGGGGTTAGCTAGTTAGAGGTTAGCTGACTAGGAATTTGTTTGAGAGTTAGATAGGTTTGATTGTAAGCCTATGGGAAGGTAGGAAAATAGAGGCCACTAATTAGAAGCTCAGACCAGATAGAGAGAGACTCTTATGTAAATAATTATTTATCAATACAGAGAGTTTGATTCCTGAATTGTTTGGTGTGCAATGATTAATGAAGTTATGAATTTTCTATGAATTAGTGTAACTATGCATAGTACATGTATGTAGGTGAAGTTCAACTAGAGCACGGAGAAGAGGTGGAGTATGAAGGATCGTGGTTTTCTCATTGAATCCGATTAAATGATCAAAAGGAATTTTAGGAGTGACAATGATTAAGAGTACGCAGAGTTAAGTCCAAGAGGGAGTTGTGTTGCAAAACAACCAAAGACTAGAAACCCTGGAGAAAACTGAAGCCATAGAAGAACACTGAGAAATGACATAAAAGTGAAGTAAAGGGAAGGATGAAGAAATGAAGTGACGATCCACAAGAATCATTCGATCTATAAGATCAACAGACAAGGGAGAGTGCAATGGATGATGAAGATTAGGGGTTTTTGTAGGTGAAAGTGGTTTTCGCATGACCTCAAAACCATAAGTAGTAATTGGAAAATGGACCCGATGAAGTTATGAATGATAAACTAATCTAGTTGAACTCCGAAGGGGATTAGACTGTCTGTTGAAAGGGTGACTAGACACATATCATGTACAAATAAGCATGGGGCTTAATTTTGAAATCAAACCAGATCAGAGTTTATATAGAGGGGTTAAATCTTTGCTGAGTTCCAGTGATCGGGGCCATCCATGGGTTGATAGATCAGATGGAAATCACTTGGAAAAGTTCCTATAGGTTAATATTCTGAGTAGACCTGATGTGTTTATCAACGCAATTTAAATTTGTTTGAGTTTCGGAGGAAAAATGGAGATCATGCGATATTTTTTGATCTCGTGGAGTGAAATCAACGGTGGATGTTGAACGCGATAATGTGAACATCGGTAAATGTGACAAGGTCATGGATTTGTGGAAAGGTAAGGCTTACGTGTGTTTATGAAGTATTTCTATTATACAAGGAATAATAGAAATAATGTGGATTAAGATTTTATGGGTTAGGTGAAGCTTAACCAAAGTCAGAATCCATGAAATGGGGTTTGTTTAATATGCGCAGCGTATAGAATTAACCATATTTTATGAGGGTTGAATAAGATTATACTATAAAGGTTGACTAAAGTTTAGACTTTGGGCTAATCACATGAAACCTTTTCACATGATGTTTAATTAAGAAGCCTTAAACCTTTATTTATGAAGGTTTAACTAGGCAGTGAAATTAAAATTCCTGGGACATAATACATTATGCAGGTGTAAGCGTATTGTGGGTAAGTCATTTCTAGTTGGCATCAGTTTCCAAGATTCAGATATCTTCCTTTCAACTCCGTGAAAATATTTATACTTTCAACTAAGGCTAACATAAATCCAAATCCTAACATGCTCAAGCTAATTTTGGTTAAAGGGTGTTTGTGAAAATTTGGTATCTTGTTGGCAAGCTCAATCAGCCCATAAACTATTGAGCCTTTCTGGTGAGGTAATTAACCTTTAATTTTTCCCTTGGATGCATTGCTGATCTTAATAGAAATCCTTTTACACATTTCTCATCTCATCTTATATTTATATATTTTGATCAATCAAGTCACGGGCTTAGTCAAGCATACCTTGGTAGAGGTCCCCCCCTTGTCTTCAATTTTGAGATCTTGTTTTTAAGCATACTCATCTAGGATTTCCATTTTATGCCTATAACAAATTATTGAATTCCTTAGGCCATAGATCTATTGGATGATGAAGTAATCACTGGGGAAATAGAGGTCTTATGCATGAGGGTTACTTCATCCATTTTTCTCATGCCAGCAAAATGCACAACAATCTAAGATCCCTACCTCTCTATTTAGGAATACCATTTTTTTCGACCAAGTACTCCCCTATTTGTCCTCTACCTAATTGAGATGGAAGTATATAGTGAATGGACTATAACAATTTACAAAGTAGAAGTGGACCACTGAGCTCAATATTGAAATGGTAAGAAGGCAACATGCCATGTCAGAACCATGCAGCATCTTAATTGTAGCCTCACCAAACCATCGTCTCATAATATCACTCCATGATCTCTTGATGCCACATAGTCTATAGATATTCCTTTCCCGTCATTATATATTATAATTCCGGCACTTCCCTTTAGATTTCATAGACCCTCCAAATCATATTTGCTTTGTCCTTCTCCACGATGTAATCAAAAAACCATGAGAAAGCTTAAGGTCAAGTTTTCTAGTCGATATACTGAATTATGTCTCCAAAATACTACCCAGAACGATGATTGCATCATTAATAATCTGCACTCTTGTAGGATCATTCCTCAATCCCTTGATGTCATGCAACTTACATAAATTTCGGTAACGTCCTGCACTAGTAAAATTCCATCTCATCCTTTCAATATTAATATTCGACCCATATCCTAATATCCTTATCCTACTCCACATTGCAATCAAAATCCCATTGAAAGACTTCATTCTAGACCTACTCACAATTTTATGAACATCTTGCATGTGTCTTCATCCACTTGCCCTCTTATCCACTTACTTAAATGCACCAAATTTCCCACCAATTTCCTTTGATGCCTTGACATTAGGATTACTAGCATCCTTGTGCTAGAGAAGATGATAGAAAAGATATGGAGGTGGCGAAACCCCCTAATTTTTCAATGGGATTCATCATGGGGGAGGGAAAAAAATTGCGTCCTCCCCTCTTCTTATGTTTCCAAACTTCTAGTTAAGTCCCTGATTGTCTATCTTGCTACCCAAAGAGTTAAGTCTTTTGAACACGTGATAACTTGTTATTGAATCCGACTGCCTACTTTTTCACCTTACATGAAGATTTGGATAATTTAAATGTTGCATAATTTTTATCTTTCTTATTAGTCTAATTGTTACCTAGGAGTTGTCTACCAAAATTACTTTCATCTTGCAACAAATTTTTTGCAATTTGAGGCCCAACCATAATGTGAGTTATTCGTCTTGATCCCTTCCTATGCTCCAAGAATATTGAAAACACTCTTTTTAATTTGTGCATACTACTACCCCTCTTGCTTCTGCCTCCCCTAGAACTTCTCAATTATAAAAAGCAAGCAGTTGTGATTTTGGCAAATATTTATCTAGCCAAATTGCAAATTATAGGTTTCGAATCTACTAATATTTTGGAGGTAATAGTTGAATTTTGTAATATTTCGAGTATTACTTGAACATCAAGATGCTTTTCAAAGAATCTAGTATGTTTGACACTGAACATATGGATAAGATATTTTTGTAGAAAATTATTGAATAAATTTCCATGTACATCTCGTGGTCATCCATATTAGAGATTTGATCTGAATGGATTTTGGTAGTTTGTAGACTACGAAACTTTTATTTTGGCTTGACATATTTTGAGTATTACTTCAACATCAAGATGATTTTCAAAGAACCTAGTATGTTTGAAACGGAACATATGGATAAGATATTTTTGTAGAATATTATTGAATAAATTTCCATGTACATCTCATGGTCATCCATATTAGAGATTTGATCTGAATGGATTTTGGTAGTTTGTAGACTACCAAACCTTTATTCTGGCTTGACATCAAAACTTGGTATTTGAAATGAAATTTGTTTGTTGTTTTATGGAGAGAGAAGGAAAAGTTGTCCTAATTATCTTAGTTGTATTATTGCAAAGGCTATTAATGTCATCACAGACGTTTTGTGTATAGGTTATGCCATTTTTGTATCATTACTTATCAAATCAATATACTTGTGAGGGAATTGATTATAAACTTGAATATTTGGTGAAGACATTTGCTAGACAGACTGTAACTTTGGTGGTATAGAGTTTTCAGATAATTGACAATGTGAAAGCCAAGATTAAACACAAGGAAGGCATTCTTCTTTACCAAGAAAAATTGATACTTTCTAGAAATAATTTGGAGGATGGACAAACCCTCACTAATTAAAATATTCAAAAGAGTTATCCTTCATCTGTTTTTTACTATAAGAGGTGGATTACAAATCTTTCTCAAGACTTTTATTGGAAGAAACCATTACCCTTGAGGTGGATATCTTAGATTCTATTTATACTACCATGGTAAAGATACAAGATAGTTATAATTTGGGAATAATCCTACCAAAGAATCGTTAACATTCCCTAGAAATCAACTATAGGATGTTCATGACTTAGTTAATTATAACATCCATAATGATTAAATTCAATTGGATTTCCATTTTATAGCTGGAGATCTAAAAACTAATGATTAAATCCAATTGTTTTTCTATTTGACAGGAGGAACGGATATCTCAAAACTCATAACTAAATCAAATCGGTGTTCTATTTGAGAGGTGGACTGCATATGTCAAAACTCTATCAGGGTGAAAATTATTCGAGAGGTTAATAACTCAAATATTGTCAATTATGTCTAGGCTAACATTAAAGACAAGGAACTCCTCCAAATCATCGAATATTGATTTATTCTAGAATTTTTTTTGAAGATGATAAGAGAGCATTTGATTATAATATTTAGAAACACATACCCTTCTTCTTGTCTTTCATGTCCAAGGTGATATGTAAATATTTGTGAATATGTTGAATTGTAATACTATTATTTTACTAACATCTAACTCAAGAATATTTTACTAATACCATTATCTCTTTTTCTTAGTTTCTCTTAGGTTTGAATTTTTTTCATGCATAGCCAAAGTGCTAAATCTATAACCATTTCTTGTATTACACAATTTTCATAAAAATTAATTTAGTGATATTTTACCAAAAATTCCTACTCTTTGGGCTATTTCAAACAAATAAAAATTAAAATAAGTACCATCAGTTAAGATTTACTAAGGTGGCATAACTAACGGGTTAAACATGTAATCATTTCTTCTATTTTCGGGAAATAAGAAAAATAATTTTGTTCCCATTTTGAAGAAAGAGTAGACTTGTGAGGAAAACAACTCAATAATAGAAAAGAACCTAAAAGAAGAAAAGAAAGGAAGCATCTAAATATGCTAAAAACTAAATGTGAAGACAACACAAAAAGATTTGTTTGATTACCATACCTTATCAGTAAAAGTAGCTATGAAAAATTGGCACTTAGTCTCTTCAAGTCAATGCCAAATCGGATGTTGAAATGATTAAAAAATAAAACACAAAGGATATAACAAGTGTGCAATTGTTGTTGAGATAACAAGAAACAACATTCTATCATTATTCTTCAATGAGACACATTAACTATTAAATATTACAACATAACAAAATTCCACAAGAACGATTCCATGTTATGGCATAGAAATTTTTCTTAGAAGTAATCAAGGAGCAAACATAAAAGTGGAACCAACTTATAACACTATGCAACAAATTGTGTGAAATTACGAAACATTTTACTTTATCTACATAGTAAAATGTTTGAAATTTATTTGTAATCTATCATTCCTCAATCTTTTAAAGTATCAACCTAATAGCATTGTATGCAACGATATTTTTTACCATGACCTTTTATAAATTATAATGGAAATCATTAATTATTGAAAGATGTTGCCTCAGGATAATAATGTAGCTTATTTTTTCATTTTAATTCAAAATTAGATACCCCAACTAGAATTTTGAATAAGCTCCCATTAAAAAGATTCACCTGAGGTATGTTAGTCAATATAATGACTTGTGTATCCCAAATATTTCCTGAAACCATGATTGCATCATTAATAATCCGTACTCTTGTTAGATCACTACTGAATCTCTTGATGTACTACTTTATAAAAAGATCAATATTTGATCATCTTAAGAAAAGGTTTCATTATGTTGAACTTTGGCCTCAACTTTGTTAATGGTATCTAACCTCTCAATCTCAAGAGTAATTTTCTTCCTACTTATAGTTTTGACCAAGATATGGATTTTATCTCTCAAACAGATAACCAACAGAAGACTTGATTCATTTTAGATGTTATAATCACCTAAGTGACAACCATCCTCTAGTTGATTGCTAGAAATATTAAACATCACTCAGAAATATGCATGCGCTCATGTCGAATATTTTACTTGACATTGTCAATGGTGTCTAAGCTATCAACCTCAAAATTATGGTTTTGTGACTCAAAATCTCAATAAATATGTGTATCCCACTGTAAGATGAGGTATCAAATGAGGCATAGAATCATTTTTTATATTTAATCAAATAAAGCCCACCCACCCTCCAATTGCTTGCCAACAAATTTTAGTGTTGAATCTTGGCTTTCACATTGCCGTTCATGCTAGAACTCACTACATTTAGAGTTTTAGTATTTCTAGTGAATTAATTCAATAACTCGTTTAGAAAATGTCTTCACAAATATCTAGTGATTAGAAAATAATGATAAGAAACAAATGTAACCTAAAAAAAAATGGGTATATGAAAATCACACAATTTTTGCAATAAGGAAACTGAGATGAGTAAGAGATAACTTTTCCTTTTCTTTCCCTAGAACTATGAATAAACTTTAGTTCCAATACCATCTTTGAGGGTAAATTAAAAAAAAGGGTGTGACAATCTAAAAGATTCCAAAAGATATTAAGTTCATGGAAACTAATTGAAGGATATTTTACTAAAAACTCCTTCTCCTCAAGTCTATTTAAAACACAATGAAAATTGAAATTGGTACCATCGAGTAAGGCATACTAAGATATCTCTTTTTCCTAGTTTTTC